>PVHX01004802.1:0-120595 GCA_004024805.1 Geosciurus inauris | reverse complement strand
GCTGTGTGCAAAATTCCCCTGGTTTTCTCCAGAATTCCACAGCTCTGATGCTCAGGTAACTCAGAAAGTGACCGTGCTGTGTTGTTGGACAAAAGACCCCCGTGACTGGGCGCACAGCCTGAAAGGAGGAGGGGAGCAGCCAACAGCGCCCGGGAGGCGGAGGCCTAGTGCTCCAGGCAGCTGCCGGCCAGGCCACCTGTCCCCCACAGTCTGTGGCGCTAAGCGTCTGTGTGAGCGGTCCTGGATTTGTGCCCAGCCAGGACGATGAAGTCGTCACACCGGCTGCCATCTGAGCACGTGTGCCAAGCATGAACTGCTGGGGGCGGGCGGTGCCATTATTACTCGCCCCACTTTAAGGTGACTGTTCTCGTGATTTGGAGGCACCACAGTGTCGAATGAGGACCCCCGAGTCTGGTGCCCCTTCAGCTAGATCGCAAAGCCCTGGAGGAGCTCTGGAGAGTGGGGTGGCCCGGGAGGTCAGGCAGAGAGGGCTACTCTCCCCACACACCTGCTGCGGGCCCTGGCTGCCCCCTGTCCCTCGCCACCACCTCCCCTGCACCCTCGCCCAGGCGGCCACTTTCTGCCCTGGTATCCCAGCTGTGGGACCCCTTCCACCCTCCTGGATGAGAGTCGGGACAGGAACACTGGCTTTTAGTCACAATGCGTTTGGAGAACAATCACAGAACAGCTCAGCCCAAGGACGGAAACGGAGCAGCACAGCACAAGGCAACCAAGACAGTGGCTTTGGGGGAGAAGGGAACCAGGTGGAGGGGCGGCAGGGAAAACCCAACCGATCGACTTTTCCCCCAAAATGAAACAAAACTTAAAAAAAAGAAAAAGAAAAAAAGGAAAAAAAGAAAAGAAAAGAAAAAAAGAAAACCAAAACAGAAAAACGGAACGAAGACAAGGACACTCCAACAGAAGGCGCTGGGAATCCACCAAACCAAGCCCACAGGAGTGACATGCAGAGAACTCTGACATTCTCCCAGCATGCATCAGGCCCGAGTTACCATGACGACGAGGAGTGCAAACTGAGCAACATTACCAAGGATGCAGAGGCGACCACAGGCCAAGCGCATGGCGTGTGTGCGGCCGGCCCTGGGCCGGGCTGGGCGCGGCTGATTTCGTGTCTTTGGGTTTTGCTCTCGCTTGGCGGTTTTTTGTTTGGTTTGCTTTGCGCTAATGGTTCGTATTGCATTTTTTTTTGTTCGTTTTTCTACTTTGCGGCGTGCGTGTCTGCGTGTGTGTGTCTGTGTGTTCTGTTGTGTGCGCATGTCATTTTTTTCGAATGTAAAAATGTGGGTAAAGAAAGTAAAAAAGAAAAAAACACACCAACCTTCTCGAAGCTCTGAGGGATGTAAAGGGGGTTTGATGCGGACACAATGACATGGGGAGAAGAGAAAAAATAGGGGAAATACAGAGAGTAAAAAGAGGACTTCCCAAGGCGAAAAGCTGCAACCGTTTTTTTTTTTCTCTTTAAACCAAAAAAAAAATTAAATTAAATTAAAAAAGAAAAAGAACAGCGCTGGTCTTCCTTCCTCCCTCCACTCGGCCTCGCACACAGCTCTCCGCTCTTTCTAGATTCAACTGTGGAGTGTCGAGACCCAGGCAAAGACCCGGAGGCTGCCCCAGAGGAGGGGGCTCGGGGCCCCTGCCCCGGGCTGGGTCGCTGGGCCCCTGGGCGCTGGCTGAATCCCCCCGCCCACTGCCGCCTGCGCTGCCCCTCATCCCTACCAGACCTGCAGACCCACCCCAGGTGTTGGCAGAGAAGCATCAGGTTAGATGAAGCCCAGCTGGTGAGGGACGGACGCGCTGTGACTCGCCAGGTGCCCCGCGGCAGCCCCGCCCGCCCATAGCCCACCCCTCTGCGTGGCCACCTCCGGGGACAAGATGTGCAACCCGCGGTCCAGGACCCAGGGGTCGCCTCAGGGCCAGTGGGAGCTGTGGCCGCTGGACCAGGGGGTAAGGGTCTGTGGGTGGAGGCGCCACCCGCCCCTCATGGAGGATGACGGGGTCACTGAGCTTGGGGAAGGGTGGTCAAGTGGGTCAGGACGGAGCTGGCCGGCCGCGGAGGCGTTTCTACCACAGATCTGATCAGAAACAGCCGCGGGGCGGCGGACGCGGGGAGGGGCGCTGCTGGACACTCTGCCGCAAGGACCGAGAGCGCTGACCGAGCCGAGGGGTCGGCAGAGTCCCCTGCGGCAGGGCAGCCCCGGCACCTTGGGGGGGCACCCAGGCACCTGAGGCACTGGAGGAGGGGCTGGAGGAGCCTCTGGGAAAAGGACCCCTGGTCTCTGGTGGTGCCGTGCCTGCCCCGCCCGAGGGGCCACCCAGCCCCGCAGTGTGCCTGCCACGCCCGGTCCCCCGCTGGCCCCAGCTTGGGCTTCCCTGCAGGTCCTCAGGAGGTGACAGAGCCCAGGCTCTGGGGCACGAGGGTGCTGGGCCAGCGGGGGCAGCCTGAGACCCCTCCCCAGCTCAGATGAGGGCGCGCGGGACGGGGTGGGCAGTGAAGCGGGAGCTACAAGGCCACAGTCTGGAGAAGCGAAGCCAGCACACAACACAGGGGCACCACACACCACAGAAGCCATCTGGGGGCGGGCAGGGACGGGCCCCCCACCCTGCAGACCCGGGCGGCCGCACAGGCCGGGGCAGGATGGAAGCTGCCCCGGTTCCCAAGCCAGGAAGCCGAGGTCCAGAGAGAGAGGCCGCCAGGTCCTCCTCCCGGCCGGCCGGGCCCGCGGGCGGGCGGGGAGCAGAGGCGGGGCCCTGCGGGGACCTGGGCGCCGCGCTCCCTACCTCTCACGTAGAGGTTGGCGGGGGAGGAGTAGCGCACGCCCGCGCTGTTGGTGGCCACGCACTCGTACTTGCCCTGGTCCGTCTCCTCGCTGCTCTCGATCTGCAGGGCCCCTGTGGGAAGAGGGAGAACTTGGCCATTGAGAGGAGCCCTGGGGGCGCTGGGAAGGCCGCCCGGCCCTGTCTCCTGCGCTGGCAGGGCTGGAGAGGCTGAGACACCAGAGAAGGAGCCAAAAGGCCCGGCTGGACCCCACCCCGACCTTCCCACGCTGACTGGGGCGAGTCGGGTGCCTGTGAGTCCTCTACTCTCACTGGAGAAGGGGCTGATCCGGCACCCACGCTGCCAGGCTGAGCTACTAGCAGGCCGTGGGTGGCCCTCACAGCCACCCTGGACACCCAGGGGCCTTTGAGCCACCAGAGGCCACCTGCGAATTCAGGGGGCTGGAGGCTGCACTGCCAGCTTCAACAGTGGGTGCCCAGGTGTCCGTCATGGGGCCTGCATGCCTCCGGGGTGTGTGGAATCATGGGCTCAAAGCACCGGTGCCTGTGCAAACACGGAGGCAGGCCTCGCTCCTCCGGGCTGGCACTGGACCCCCCGCAGGCCGGCAGGGGGAAAGCACAGCGAGATGGAGACGCACCAAGTGTGTTTGAAATCAAAGGCCTGGATCAAAACCTGTCCGAGACTCAGGAAGGGAGCCAGGACTCCCCCACCGGCTAACGCACCCGGACCTATGGGAACTGCAGGCCTGGATTCAAGATCCTGGTGCCCACACTGACTGAAGGACTCCCGCAGGGGGTCTGAAATGATGTCCTACACCCGGACACGCCTGCGTGTATGAGCAGCACTTCAGAATTTTCAACTGGGTGTCATCAGCTCTGATTGAAGCACCTCACGCTCACAAATGAAGCTGAGGGTGAAGTAACCTGAGCGTGTCTGAAATCACAAGCCTGGACCTGGTCACTGCTTGGTCCCGAATGAATAAAGATGTACAAGAGGCCGATTTTCTCAAGCATATTTGAGATCGTGGGTGCCGATCCCAGGTCTTCGTGCCCACAGGTGTGTGAAAACAGGCCTGATGTCTCCTCGCTGTATGTGAAATCACAGGCCCTGACACAAGACTTCACTTCCTACGGACATTTTAAAAAACTGTTGAAGTCACAAATGACGTTAATGGACACAAGCTGATGGAAACAGGCCAAGGGTTCCCCAGGGCTACTTGAAACTTGAGCCTGGAATATGTTCCCGTTTCCACATGAAGCTAAGTGTGTCTGGAGCCCAGTCTTGACAGAACACACACAGGCTTACTAGCAGCACAGCACGAGCTTTCCACAGGCTTGTTTGAAGTCACAGGCCTGGACTGAACCTTCATTTTCATAACAGCTAAAATCACTGAGCATGTGAGGACGTAGGAACCACAGGCCTGGACCCAAGTGCTCCTCAGCCTTCGGAAAGGAACACGGGGGAATATCCAGCTGTGTCTGGACTGCAAGCTTCCATCAGACCCACGGCACCAGGCGTCCAAAACCAGAGCTACTGATGGTTATCCCACTGAAGTGGCATGGACCCCAGAGAGGGAGCTTCTCTTTGGGAGCAGCAGATAAAGGCTCTGCCCCCACAGAACTAATTCCTACGTTCTTCCCCTCAGTCTCTGGGGGCAGACCTCAGTCTCTGCCTGCACAGGCAGGCAGAGATCACTGTGGAGGCCCAGAGAGGGTAGGGAGCCTGCTCTAGGTCACACAGCCTCCTCCCCAGGGCTCCCACCCAGGCCTACTTAGTCTCCTCTCTGAGGTAGCACCGAGGACCCTTTGACAACGCCTGCCTGTCCCCTGGGGCTGCACACCCCCAGATCACAACGATCCAGAAGGCTGCTGCAGAGCCGAGGGGCTGCAGACGGATGTGGTCTTTGTGGGGCGCAGGGCCAGAGGCCTGGCTCCCAGTGCCCTGGGTGGCGTGGAGGCTGCCCCTCCCCACAGCAGGTGGTCACCTGCCGCTGCACTTGGCCAGCCACAGACACAGACACAGAGACGGGATGACACAGGGCAGGGATCGGGAGACGTGGTGGGGCCTGGGGGCGGACCCTGGGGTCTGGAGCGCGGGGCAGCCTCTTACCTCTGATCGGAGTGCTTTCTGTAAGGGAAGCAGAGAGACCAGGTGAATGTCAGGAGGCAGCCGAGGGGCCAGGGGCCCCGGGCAGGAGGCCAGCCAGCTGGGCCTGGAGACCCAGGAGGCCTCGCTGCAGGACGGGCGGGGTCTGCACAGGCAGGGGCTTCCCACAGGAGGGGAGAGTCTGCCTGGGGGCCTGGGGGCCCGGCTGCCTTCCTAGGGTGCAGGAGGAGGTTCCTGACCTCCCTCCCTTCTTTCCTTCTCGGGGTCCAGCAAAGGGCTGCTTTTAAGTCCAGAATGGGAGGGACAGGAAGCAACCAGGGTCTTGGGAATCTTGTTAGAGACGAGGGACAGGAGGGGTTAGTGCCCCAGGGCTGGGCGGTAAAGCAGCTGAGGGAGGGTCACAGACAAGTAGGAGGGCGGGAGGAGCCAGGATGGAGGGGAGCTGCGGCCTGTCCAGCTCCCAGAGGAAAAGAGGAAAGCGCAGGCCGTCCCGTGTACCTGGGCCTGGGCCGAGGGGACAGCATGGGGGGCCAGGAGCAGCGCACCCCTTTCTCAGGATGACAGCTGGCCACAAGAGGGGACGAGAGACCCAAGACCGGGGCCGCGCCGCGGTACCAGCAGCCAGGTGGGCAGGACCGCGCAGCTCTTTGCGTGCAGCAGGGCCTGTTCTACACGTGGCCAGGCTGGGCTGGGAGGGAGCCCTGGGGACCTGCGGTCACCCGAGGCAGAGGCGGTGATGGGCTGGGACCCTCTGGCCCGAACGTCTGTGGCCCTACCTTCTCCGAGAGTCTCAGCCCTTCAAGGCCCCTCTGCGCCTTCCTAAGGAAGCAAGGGAGCATCTGCCAAAGGCCACGGGGGCCAGAAGGGGACCCGGCGGGCTCTTGTTTTACTGTCTCGCGGTGCTTGGGTGACAGTGGCAGAAACCAGGCTGAAGAACCAGGCCTCTCAAGGTGGCCGAACTGCCTGTGGCCACCACACCGAGCAGAAGGGTGTTTGAGCATTACATGGTCTGCTTCCCTCACCAAGGAGGACAGGCAGGACCCCCGCGGTCCCCCACGGGTCACTCTCAGTAAGAGTGAGCCCAGCGCTCAGGCTGGGGCGGGGGGAAGAGGGTGACAGGTCCCAGAACCGGCCCAGCTGGGAAACGCCCAGCCCCCGAGTCCAGACGTGGGCAATTCAGTCCTTCCCCACTGGTGCCCAGCGGGCGGCAGGGCTCGGAGCGGCGGGGACTCCCCAGCCTGCCGGGCTCGCTGCCCACGGCCCGTGAGCACGGCCTTTTCCTCTTTTCCTTCTGGGCTTCTTTCTGCGGCCTGACGCCCGGCTGGGGAGGGCGGGTGGCCGTGGGGTCGGGGTTAGTAAACATGCCACACAGTGGGTCACGGTTACCGTCTCGTGGCTGTTAGTCTGGGGGAGGGCGGGAGGGACGAGGAGAGGGCGTTAGTCGTGGACGTGGGAAGTCACTTACCAAAGGTTTCTGAACGTTACGGGAGGGACAAGAAAAGAGAAGAGGAAGGTTAACGGGTCTCGCTGGCCCAGGAGCGCACGGTGGGGTCACAGGACAGCCCTGTACTGGCCAGCATAGCGGGCTTGTGGGGCGGAGTCTGTGCCCGGAGCCCCAGGGGCGCGAGGTGGGCCCCTCTCACGGGGAAGCTGGGGGTGGGGAGGCCCGTGAAGCGGCCGGAGCGCAGGCCCCAGCTGCAGGGCCAGGCGGGCGGGGGCAGAGGCCTGCAGGAGGCCTGGGGACCCTGCACACACACATGCACTGTGTCCTAAGGGTGGACCAGAGGCCCGTGCACGCGGACACGGGGCCAGCACACGTGTGTCCCCAACCATGGGCATGGGGAGGTCCAGGTGGAGACGGTGCCCGGGCCACTGCCCAGGCACCGCAGGAGAGGCTGGGACGAAGGGCCTGCGGGGAAGGCGGAGGGGACCTCGCGTGCCACATGGAGGCAGCCGGGGCAGCGCCGGGGGCTGGACACAACAACACACAGAGCAGGAATGACGGACAGGACGCACACAGGCCAAGAGGCCCACGGGCACAGGCGGCTCCTCCGTCCCGCTGGCCAGCCTGTGCCCTGCCCAGGGGACCCCTGCTCAGCTGTGCCCGCAGGCCCTGCTGCCTTGGTGCTGAGACCACCCCGGGCCCTCCGGCTCTGGGCCCGTCTGCCCTGGACACACCCGCTCCCTCGGCCCCTGGAACAATGTCCCTCTGCTCCCACCTGCCAGGGCCATGGGCACCCACCCTAGAGCCTCGGCTTCAGCATGGACTCCCTGTGCCACCTCGCGGCTCCCGCCATCCTGACCGCGGAGCCCACCGGGCCCCCTGCAGACAGCCCCTGCTGGCGGTCGCTGCCTCCTGTCTGTGCCCAGGACTGGGCCACGTCCCGCGCTCCTCTGGTGCCCGTGGCCCAGTGCTCTGCACCTCGTCACCATCCGCACTCGGAGCTCAGAGCCCCGCGCCCTGTGGAGCTGCCCCCCTGGCCACCTGCGCGGATGGTCCCGTGGGCACCGTGCTCACCTGATCGCAGCTGCTTGATGCGCCCATTGCTGGCACTCGGGTCCACAGGCAGGAAGTCCTTGAACCAGGTGATCTCGGGGTCGGGGTTGCCACTGGCGGCACAGAGCATGGTGGCTGTGCGTGTGCGCTCCACCACCTTCAGCTGGGGGCCCATGTCGATGTTGGGGAAGCCCGGGGGCAGCTGGTCCTCTGAGGGCGGAGACGGGAGCAGTGGAGAGGGGCGCCTGGCCGCCTTGGAGCCTGTGCCTCCCGCGGACCAGGCCCCAGCTCGCCCGCAGGGCGGGACCACGGGCTTCACCCAATGTCCCCAACCGGTGACACAGCTCCCGGGGCCACGTGGCAGTGCTTGAGACACCTGAGGTTGTCCCGCTGGAGGGGTGGCCCTGGTGCCGAGCAGATGAGGTCCAGGAGGCTGCACGTGGCTGGACCCTGGACCAGCGGCACAGTGACCCGGGGTCAGCTGGCTGCGGCCTGAGGGCACCACCCACCTCCTGCCCCTCCTTCCAGCGCAGCCGCGTCCCCACACTGTCCTGGACTCGAGCGCCCCCCCAGGACCCTTTCCTGCCGCCTGTCCCCTGAGCCAGCTCCTGGTGCGGACGCCCTGGGGCTCTGGGGTCTCCCTGGGAGGGTCACGGCCCTCCATCAGCCCGGGGCCGGCACACGGCAGGGGCTCCACACACCAACTCCTCCGTCCCAGTTGCTGCCATTCCGTGGACATGCCACACCTCTGGGCCTCAGTCCCCTGCTGGCTAGCCAGGGTCTGGTGCCCTGGGCAGTGACGTAGGGGCAGGGGACGAGGACGGGGAAATGAACTCGCTGGGAGCGGTGCCTGCCCAGCCGCGGAGGGAACAGGGCCGTGCGAGCCCGTGGGGCGAGCTGCTAGCTGCTGGGTCGCCTTCACTCAGGGGCTCTACAGACCACAGTGACCGCCCAGGGGCCTCGTTGGCTGGACTCGACCAGGGCTATGGCTGGGGTCCCCCAGGCAGACCCACCCGCCCCACAGCGCCCTTGCTCTCTGCTCTCCACTGGCTCGGTGGCGCCTCAGCACCAACGAGAAGGACCCGCAGCCCCCGGTGGCTGCACTGTGCCCACGAGGCTCACAGGCCCTGGGCCTCAGAGGGATGGGTGGCCACGGGCCTTTAAAGATGGATCTGGGTACAATGGCCTCTTCAGCCTGGACCTTCAGTGTGGGGTCCCTATGAAGGGGACACTCAGGGCATGCAGAGGGACGGCCTCAAGAGGACGCAGGGGATAGTGGTGTCTGCAGGCCAAGGAGAGGCCGGGGAGGAGCTGGACCTGCCTGGGCCTTGACCTCGGGCCAAGCGTCTGTGGTGTCTGGCGGCTCAGCAGATGCACACCCTCACCCTGTGCCCAGAGGACAAGGGACTATGGTGACCATCACAGAGCTGATGGGACTGAGCCGCATGCCGAGCTGCCCACAGCAGAGAGCATGCTGGCGGGGACATCAGGAACCAGGGGACAGCGTGGCACCTTCTACCAGAGGCCCCAGGGCTCAGTGCGGGCAGTGCTCAGGCCGGGAACCCACGCGGCTTCTCCTGAGGCGTGAGAGCACCAGGAGGCAGGGACGAGCGGTGGCCTTCAACAGGGACACACACCGCCATGCTCGGGCACCGCCTCAAGCAGGAGAGGTGGCCGAACCCAGGGTCAGGGACAGAGTCCAAGAGCTGCTGCAGAGCGGCCACGTCCGAAGCGAGAGCGACATCAACCGTGCCGCACAGCACAGCCCCTGCTGGGTTTTACTAACACAGTTTTCCTGGCCACTGCTGGTCCTCCCCGGGTCTGCAGCAGGCTTCCTGGGACAACCGAGGGGAGGTGTCCCGGCAGAGACCGCCCGCTGCAGGGCCGGGACTTTGGCTCCGATGGTTACAGAGGAGCCAGCCGCCCAGGGCCAAGAAATGTCACCCGCGTATGTGCTTCAAAATGTCCAGAAGGGACATGGGGCACAGCAAGGGGGGTGGCTGGGGACAGAGGCGAGAAGCTCCTGTCGCGGGAGGCACAGGCCTCAGGCAGGCAGCAAGGTGAGCCAGGGGCCATGGGCAGGGCCGAGGTCCCGCTCCCCAGGAAAGGCGAGTGACACACAGGTGGCCCGTCCTGGGTGTGCCCATGCCAGCGGCTGCAGGCCAGAGGACACTGTGCCCTCCTTGAAGGCTGGGCCTGTGTCATGATGTGGGGACGCCACGGCCACACCAGGGTGCGGGAGAGCAGGGGAGCCTGGCCTGGCCGCTGGGCCCTCAGTGGGCCTGGAGGCCTGGGCCCCACCCGTATTCCCTGGACAGGGCGGACGGCCCCCCGGCAGGTCACTCATGTCACCCGGGCTCAGGCTGAACAGCCGCCTCGCCCGCTCCCCTGGGCACCGCTGCCTGCGCTTCTGGGCACAGCACGGGCACGGCCCGGGCGCTCGGCCGCAGGTGCAGGGCCCCGTGAGCACCTCCACCCACGTGGGCACAGCCCGGCTGGGGCCCCGTGCGCGTGTGGGCGGCAGCCAGCCGGGTGCGGGCAGGCCCGGCCGCGCCAGGAGCTCCTGAGTCAACAGGCTCGACCCCGCGCCAGGCAGCTCCTCGGAGTTTAGTTAGAACAGCGCGGGGGGCAGGTGGGGCCCCCTCGAGGGCGCTGGAGTGGCCCTGGCCACCGAGGGCGGTGGCTCAGCTGGCCGGGCGGGGGCAGCACCTCCAGACTCCCAGGCCCCGGGCCGAGGGATCCCCAGTGAGCCCTTTCAACCCCCCAAGTGCGGGGGCAGGCGGGCAGTGGCTGGCAGGCTGTGAGCCTGGACGGTCAGCACAGAAATACCCGGGAGGCGCCGCGGGCGGGAGGCCTCCAGCCGACCCTGCTGGACAGGTGCCGAACCAGGCCCGGGCCTTGGCGAGAAGATCAAGAACCTCCAGGCGGGAGAGCAGAGCAGAGCTGAGGGGTCTGCCAGCCTCCGGCAGAGCCCTGGGCCACGGTGATGCCACCTTGCCTGCGGCCTGGCCGACAGCAAAGAACCCACCAGGGAGCCACCCCTCAGCTGCCCAGGGCTCATCCCTCAGCTGGGATGGGCCAAGGCTCCAAGCCATGGCTGAACCCACTGCCTGAGGGCTGCAGAGGGGCTGGTGCCAACTGTCTCGTTACAGCCTGTGGTGACCAAACAGTGACTGAGACGCAGCACCGTCCACGCATGCCACTGTGGCGTCCTGTGACATCACTCATCTGGATCACGGAACTACCACTTGTGAACACAGAAGGTAGCCTACATGGAAACTGCAGCTCAGAGAGGCTCATTAACTCACCCAAGGTCACACAGCTACAGAATGGTTGCCTGTCAGGACTGGACTCAGGAGGCTGGCCCCAGGGCTAAAACCCTGTGTGGCAGCAGAGGGCAGCTGGCTGGGGCTTGTGGGAAGGCTGCCTGGGTGGCGCTGTTTTACAGGGAAACAATTTCTTGGTGGCTTCCAACTCACTTGAGCTAAACCAGGAAGCCAGCTCATGAGCCTGCATGCACACCAAGCGTCAGGCGGCCAGCCGTGCATCTGCTCAGCCTTTCTTCTTGGGGAAGCACCATTACTAACCCTTCTATGTGAGCAGATCACCTGTGGCTCCTGGGAGCTGTCAGGCCAGTCTGCCATTTCTTGCTCCTAAGCCATGGAGATTAGCTGGGGCGGGGGCACAGTGTGGCCCAAGTTAACTGGGGCGAGGAGAGCCTCGCCAAGGATAAGGTCAGCACAGAAGAACACAAAGCCGAGAGGCAGACAGAGGCTGAGCCCCGAGAACCCTGAATGAACCCCTGGATCCAGCTGAACCTGAAGCCAGCAGAATCCTCCACAGACGTTTTATTACACAAACACCGACTCTCTCGTGTGCTTGAGCTGTTTTGAATTGGAGCCGCCTCTCCTCACCAGAAAAGCACAGTGGAGACGACAAAGGATGGCAACTCCGCCCCCGGCCGCAGGCCCTGGGACCTGCAGTATTATGGGCTGGAGGAGGAAAACCAAGGTCCTCCAAAAAGAATCCCAAGTGGGCAGGTAGGCGCCACTGTCACGGACTCGGCAGTGTCCCTCCCCAAGCCCAGCTGCTGGCCGCCAGCCGGCGCCCGTACCTCGGAGGACGGTGAGCTTGGCGTGCACGGTGACCTCCCCCACCGCGTTCTGGGCCACACACTCGTAGACGTTCTCGTCCCGGGGCGTCCGCAGCGGCTGGATCCTCAGCACGGCCCCCGAGCTCTCGTCAAACTCGATGGTCTGCCGTGGGCGGAGAGGACAGCATGGGGCCGGGCCGGGGGCAAGTGCCGTCCAGTTGGGCGGCAGGGGGGGTCCCCGCGGTCCCAGGGGGCGTGTGTGGGCGTCCAGTTGGGCACGCAGGGGCACACGCAGGCCTGGACACACGGCGGGGCCCCGCATGCGTGTGCAAGGAAGGCCTGCTGGGTGCTTATGCTCGGGCTGGGTGACCAGCCACATGGCCCCACAGTGGAGACTCAGAGAGGGCAAGACCCTGCTCGAGGGCACACAGCGCGGGGCAGGGAGGGAGAGGGGCCAGGAGGCTGCTGGCCAGGCTCACCCTGGGGCCCTGCGCAGCCGGACTTACCTCAAAGCGCTGGGAATTGACCTTCTTGCCTTTCTTGTTCCAGGTCACCCGTGGCCTGGGGTCACCCGTGGCCTGGCACACGAAGGAGGCCACGCCCCCTGACACGCCGATCTGGTCCTTAGGTTCTTTGATGAACCTGGGCGGCTCTGGGGTCAGGAGGAGAGGGCGGCTGCGGTGGGTCTGGCACCAGGCGGGGACAGCGGGCTGCCAGGGTGCCCGACCCCCAGCCGCGGGGCACCACACAGGCCCAGCAGGGCCAGGAAAGCGCTGCCATGGCCCTGGGTGTCCCCACCTGCTACAGCGCCCAGAGGGAGGTCAGGTGGCTGGACTCCCGGGCAGAGGCCAGACGGGGCCGCGGCCAGCACTCAGCCCAGAGCCCCGAGAGGCAGGGCCGCCGAGGGCCAGGCCTACAGCCCCAGTCTCCACGGGACGGGCCATCCCACTGCCCGGGGCCTGGGCCGCCTTGCGGCCGCCTCGAGCACAACCTTGTTTCTTGGTTTTGACTATTTTTTCCGGAACCCTCATGGCACAGCAACGCTACAGTGCGGCCCCTGAAACCCGCCGGCTGGGGAAGCACAGGAAGTCCCTCAGCAGCTGGCCAGCATCCAGCGAAAGGGGACTGAGCGCGTCACACCAGGCAGCCACAGGGCCCAGCAGGGGCAGCAAGATCCACCAGCAAACAGGAGACAGAGGAGGAAGGCGGCCGGGAAGGCCAGGCCTGCGTGAGCACGGGGACATCGGTGCCTTTTCAGGATTAAGAACTTCTTAAAGATACCCTGGGGTCACTTTACACGACAAAGCCGTGTTTAAAAACGAGCTGAGCCGGGCGCGGTGGCCACGCCTGTAACCCCAGCACTTAGGGAGGCTGAGGCAGGAGGATCGCGAGTTCAAAGCCAGCCTCAGCAACGGCGAGGCACTAAGCACCTCAGTGAGACCCTGTCTCTACATAAAACACAGAATAGGGCTGGGATGTGACTCAGTGGTCGAGTGCCCCTGGGTTCAATCCCCGGTACCAAAATAAATAAATAAATAAAAATAAAAAATAAATAAAAATGAGTTGATTATGGGCTGGGCTGTGGCTCAGTGGTAGAGCACTTGCCTCGCATGCGTGAGGCCCTGGGTTCGAATCTCAGAACCACATACAAATAAATACAGATAAAGGTCCATCAACAACTAAAAAGTATTTTAAAAAATTTTTTTAAAAATGAGCTGAATAAAGAAAAAAGTAAAGACCTTTGGTAAATAAAAGTCCAGGGTCGCAGGAGACAGGCCAGGGACGAGTGCAGTGAGTGCAGGGTCCACACGGTTCCCCCAGAAAGTTCTGGGAAGTTTCAGAAATACAGAGAAGCTCAAGGAGGCGGCAGGTTCCCAGTCTGGGTCCCAGACCCAACTCCTGCCATCCGTGGCTCCGGCTGGGCCAGTCTCACCTCCTGCATACAACACCTGCTCCTATTGATATGACCACTGTATCTACACTGGCCATCTCTCTTGAAAGCAGCAGATTCCAGTGCATAGACACCTGCAGCCTCAGACACTCCCTGTGTGTCCTTCTGGCCCAGTGATTGTGGGTCTCACTGGACAGATCTGGGGATACCAGGACTTTGCAGAAGGTCACAGAGCTCAGACATGAGGCACCAAGATTTGAGCCTGGGTCTGTCCCGAGCCCACATCTTGGGTTCCTACCAGGTCTGGCCTCGGGCCTAACCAGAGCGGACGTCTTGCTCCAGTCCCTCCCTGCCTGCCTGCCTGCCGGGCCCCCTCCTTCTTGCCTCAGGAATGGTGACCTGGGGTCACATGTCCTCAGCCAGGGGCACGGGGAAAGTCACCACAGTGGGTCACACTGGAAGAAAGGGACATTGAGCTGTGCCCAGCTGCCTGGGTGACCGGAGCCAGTACACACCCCCCGCAGCAGCCCTGGGGACGCCCTTTGGCCTTCCTCTGGAGCTGCACCCATGGCCTGCAGTGGCCAGCACGGCCCAGGGGGGCCGCTGGGATTGCCGTGCGTTCGGTGGGGAGCCCCTCAGACCCCGTCCACGGGCCTCCTCCCAGGACCCTCCCCTCCTCTGCCTGGTGACCGCGGCCCTCAGGCTGGGGGGCCGCGCGGCCTTGGGCCTCCTCTGCTGAGCAGGTGCCCTTCCCAGCCCACCTCCAGGCGGCCCTGGGCGCCCAGCCAGCCCTGGGCGCCTGCTCTGCCCACTGCGGCCCCGGCGGAGTCTCTGGTGGACTCTTGGAATCTCTCCTGGGCACACCCCTCCCCCACGCCTCTGGGCAAGGGGCCAAGGCACAGGGAAACCGCCTCCAGCCTGCAAAGCGGCCAGGCCATCGCGCACTAGGCCTGGGGGCCAAGCCCGAGGCCTGCTGGGGAGATGCCCTGCTCGGGGCCGACCCGCCCACCGCCTGGCTCGAGCTGCAGGAATGGGGCATGCTGGGTAGAGGGGGCTTGGGCCTTTGCTGACCCTGAGCACTGTGGGCGTCCCTGCCTCTTAGACAAAGAAACCCAAGTCCAGCGTCGGATTCCAGTACGTGCGGAGACCGGGAAGCAAACCCAGGCCTCTCGGGAGGCCGGGCCTGAGCCTCCCCCTCAGTGGCCTGGCTTGGCCTGATTTCTGTTTTTCCATTTCAGATTCTGCAGAAAACAATCTGGCGCATGAGCAGGCGACCCACCCCTGCCCCGAACCCCGCCAGGACCGGCCCGCAGCATCCTGGGAAGGGCCCCTGCCAGGAGCCGTTTCTACCACAGACTTCGCTGCCCTGGCACCTGCGGCGCGTCAGCCGCCCGCCCAGACCTTCCAAGGCCGGCAGCCCCACCCTGCGGGGCCCCGGGGCCGCGTGCGCCTGAGCAGAGCCGCTGCTGGGCCCTACGGCAAGGCTGGACGGGCCTGCGCTCGAGTCTAGAACAGCAACAGCATCGGGGGCCACCAAGCGGTTCCCAAAATGCAACAGGTGCAGACGTCCTGGGGCGCACCTTGCTGCCCGTCACCTGGACTCGCACGCACCCGGAGGGCGCCGCGGCGTCAGCCCCGACTGGCTGTGACCTGTGCTGCAGCCCATCTCCCCACTGACCTCCCGGGGACAAGCCCAGCTCCTGTGACCGGGGCTGCTGTGGCCGATGGTCCTTGGGGAGCAGGACATGGAGGACACCTGTACTGTCCACTAGCCAGACACAGCTGATAGGCAGCTCTCACTGGGGGGCGGCTCTGGCTGTCACCACTGGTGGGGACACTAATACCTTGCACAGGGAGGCTGGGGATGGCCCAGTGGAGGACACTTGTGGCCAGGAGTCCCCAGTGCCCCAGAAGGAGGGGCACACCCTGCTCGGCGCTGGCCACTGGCCTGGGGCAGCAGCGTGGCCGGGAAACTGTGCTTGGCAGCCGCAGCCAGGCTTGGGTCTCAGTGGCATGCGGCCTGGCTGTGACTTGACCTCGCGGTGACTCAGTTTCCCCAGTGGTGCGGAGTGGGGGGGCCAAGCTGAACGTGAGGCCTTCACGGACACCAGAGGTCACACAGCCGGGCGGCAGGCGTGTAGGTCCCTGGTGGCGCCCGGGACACTGTGCTTTGGCTGCGTCGCCCAGCACTGCAGGCCTACTGTGCGCCAGGAGGCAGGCGGGGCTCCTGGGTGACGTGGGGAGCGCACCCCACAAAGGCGACGTGGCAGAGGAGGGGCTGAGTCACCGGCCCGAGGCCACCGGGCAGGGCGGCAGAAGGGCTGTGTTCCAGTTCAGCCGAGCGCAGAGCCGCGTCCTCCTCCCCACCGCTGGCCCTGCCCTGGCCCTGCCCGTCCAGAGCCTCCTCCAGGCCCCGCAGCAGGTCCCGCGTTGGCCTGCAGTGGACCTGGCTGCCCCGCGTTCCAGCCCGGCCCCGCCAGCCTCCTCCCCCAGGCCTGTCCGCGGGCGCCTGGGTCGCTGCCTGCGCCGGGCTCCTGCTCGCCCACAAAACCCGGGCCAGCGCCCTCTCCCGGCCTCCCGGCTCTGCCTGGCGGCGTGCCTGCCGCTGGGCGCAGGAGCAGGCGGAGGCCAGGCTCCTCCAGGGGGACCTCGAGCCAGTGCCGCCTCCCGCCGCCTGCCTTGCCTACGGGGGCTGGGCGCGGGGCTCGAGGGGGCGAAGCCAACACAGGCCGCCGACCATCCTGCTGCCCGCAAGGCCGCCAGGCCACGGCTCCTCCTCCTCGTCCCCGTGTCCCAGACCCATGGCCAGGGGCTTCTTACCTTCTGCCGCGCAGCCTCCGACCAGCAGCACCAGCAGGAGGCCCGTGGCGGCCACCGCGGACGGGCCAGGACCCCAGGAGGGCACCATGCTCGCCAGCGACCTCCGCCCTCCGCCCGGGCGGGACGGCCTGGTCCCTCAGAGAGTGGCCTCCAGCCGGGCGACACACGGGCAGCGTCTGCAGAGAAAAGGGAGGGGCCATGAGGGAGGGTGGGCTGCGAGGGTCGGGACGGTCACAGGACCCAGGAAGACGGGCTCAGGGAGACGGCCCTCCAGGGACACCCTGTCTGTGACACCTTCGTCTTGGACGTCCAACCTGCACAGCCTTGGCCTCGGCACCCCAGCCCGGGAACACCCCGCACCCAGGAGCGCCCCAGCCCGGGAGCACCCCAGCCCAGGAGCACCCCAGCCCAGGAGCGCCTGGTGCCCAGCTCACCTGGGAGCTCCCACAGCACGGCCTGCCCGCCCTGCCCGCCACGCCTGCCGTGGCTCCCGTGGCCGAGGAGCAGGTGCCACGTCACAGGAGGCCCTTGCCAACCCCGGCCTGGCCCCGCTGCACAGCCCTGAGCCTCAGAAGCCGCGGCCGTAAGCGCCACCCACAGCAGGAGCGCCTGCTCCCGCAGGAGGAGGCCTGTCCTGCAGGACGGCGGCCACTCACCACACACTAGGCCCTAGAGGGGGCCCGGCCACCCCCATCCACTCTGGCGGAGGCAGGGCAGAGGCCGGAGAGGCGAGGACCTGCCCTCGTGGCCACCAGCCCGCACCCACCCAGGCCATGCCCCGGGTGGGTCCAGGCTGTGGCCACAGGAACCAGAGCCACGTAGTGACGGCGCTGGCCCTGTGATTCGGCTCCCAAAATACCCTGCTGCGGTCACCCTGCCCAGCGCTGGGGCGCTCCCAGGGGAAGGCTGGGCCCACAGTGGCCGGGTCACAGCCAGGGTGTGCGATGGAGAAACCAGGGCGGGGTGGGGGCGGGGCGCGCGGCTCACGCACACTCAGGACACAGGTCTCGGCAGGCACGCGGTCAGGCCGCAGGCACACGCAGACCTAGCCAGTGGGGACCAGGCAGGTGGAGAGGAGGAGCCCAGGCACAGTCCCTGACCGTGGGGCCCTGGCCCTGGGTTCTTTAAGAGCAAAGCCCGTGCAGGAGGAAGCCAGCAGTGGCCCGGCTGTGGCAAGCCGGGGGCCAGGCAGGGTGACCACCCCACCCACAGGTGCACATCTGCTCGGCTGTATCTGGGAGGGAGGGTCGGGCGGTGAGCTTCTAGAACAACCGAGGAGCCCCCCACTGCCCAGAGGGCACAGCGAGGGTCACGGCCCCAGGGCCCTGGCCACAGCCCCCCCGGGAGCTGGGCAGCGGCCTTCCAAACCCTGTGGGGAGTCACACCCGGGCTCGCAGTGCCAGCACGGCCGGGTGGGGCGGGGCTGAGCCCAGCGTGGTGGCGCCAGGCCCTGGACTCCCCCGGTCCCCTGTGGGGGGCGATGGGGGCCCTCACAGCATGGACCATGAGCAGGAATAAGGGCGGCCCGGGAAGACCCCAGGCCCAGCGCCCAGCACGCCTCCCAAGGCCTGTGGCTCCTCTCCAAGTGACCAGAGAACCGTCAGCAGGTCCCGCTGGCTTTGCCCGAGAATCGACCCCACGTCGGCCTGTTGTGCCCTCCCCTTCTGCCGCCTGGACTGGCTCAGTCCCCTCTGCCCTGGTCTCCGGGAGGCTCCAGATCCTGCTCCCCAGTCTGTCCACCCTGCAGCAGCCGGGGGAGCCTGTGAGCCACCAGTCAGGGCCCAGCCCTCTGCCCACAGCCCTTCCTCAGGGAAGAGGCCCAAGTCTCCCCGGCACCCAAGAGGCCGTACACAACCTGCTGCATTCCATTCTTGTCCTCCCCTCCACCCCCTGCCCTCCGCTCTAGGCCACAGGCTCCTAACTGTGCCTCAAATATGCCAAGCTCAGTCCTGCCCCAGGACCTTTGCACGTGTGCCCCTGAAGCGAGTGTTAGTGTTACTAACGGGCCGATGTTGTTAATGTTATTAAAGGGTGAGTGGCAATGGGGAGCGACACGTTTCTCTGTACGAAGAAGGACGTGATGAAGGACGGGAAACAGCACCTACAGGTCCCGTGGGGGCAGGGAGGGCCAAGAGCCGGACGGGGACAGGATCCACAGGCACAGCCCGGGCAGGGAGGGACGGGGCTGGCCTGATGCTGGGCCGGCCCCCACCCTGCCCGGACTGAGGAGTTGGGGAGCCGAGGCAGACACCACACCCACCAGGCCGTAAGGCCGGTGGGGCACTGAGGAGGGTGTGGCTGTCCCTGGGGCTGCAGGGAATGAGCTGAGTTGGGGGCGAGGGGGGGACCTGGGGCTCAGGGACCCACCACCCCACCCAGCTGGCGCCAAGGGCTTCTTGTGACAGGCGCCGGGCTGCTCCCAGTGGCCGGCCAGAGGCGGGGTCCGCCTCCCCCACAGGGGCTCCCAGCCCGGGCTGGACCTCGGGTGGAGCCGGGAGCCCGTCTGTGCCCAGCACAGCTCGAGGGCCATGGTGGGGGTGTCCTTGCTGTGCTGTGAGCGACGACAACGGGCACCCACCCCAGCAGGCGCCGGGTCACGACGGCGGAGCAGGCTGTGTGCCCACGCGGTCCAGGGAGCATCAAAGGGCGATTCTGACCCAGAGCTGGCGGCACACAGGCGCGGCTGTGTCACCCGCACCGCAGCCTCTTGGGCCCGAGGACACACTGGGTGCCCCTCCCAGCGCTGACCGTGGCCGCGAGCCTCCCGTCCTGCAGAGGCCAGGGACTCGTGCTCAGTCGGGACTCGGGATGCCCCCACCCGGCAGCCTGAGGAACCAGGGCAGGCGAGGCGCAGGCGGCCAGGAAAGGCCTGGGCCCAGCCAGCCCTCTGGACCCAAGGACGTTCTTGCCGCCTGACCTGCCATTTCCAGAACCCCAGAGCCTCTCGGGGGGCTTTAGCCTCCCTGGACGCCTGGGCCACTCAACGAGCAGCCAAACAGGGCCCGGCCACCGGAACCCTGTGCCCGGCAAGCCCCCGCCCGGGAGCCCTGCAGCACTGGTGGCGGGGGCGCTGGCTGGGCCCCGCTCCCGGGCCAATGCCGCCCCCAAAGTCAGACTCAGGGCAGGGCCCATGCCAGCCCTGGAGAGCCGGCTCTGGTGATGATCAGTTTATATCAGGACATGAAGGCTCCGGGCGCTGTCCCCGAGGGTCCCCAGGGCCTGGAGCAGGCAGGTGGAGCAGAGATACATCCATAACGTGTTCCAATGCCCTGAGGTGCCTCCTGTGTGACAGAGGAGGAAACTGAGGCAGAGGGGGACACCATGAAGGAGAGGGCTGAGGCCCACCTGCCCACCTCAGCCATCCCCATGTTGTCTCCAGGGCACAACTCAGACACCAAGATCTAGGTGCAGCCCTGCCAGGCTCCCAGCCCCCCGCCCAGCCTCCGGGACCCTCCGGAGGGACCCTGCAGCCTGGGTGCTGTTTCTTCCCACGGGTCACCATATGCTCAGAATGTGGCCGCAGGTGCCGGGCCCTCCGCTGGAGATCCCCTCGACCCTTCCCAGCTGGCCCACGGCTCCCAAGATCCCACAGCCAGGCTGAGCCTTGACCCGCAGGGACTCCTCCCTTGCCTCTGGACCCTTGCTCAGTCGCAGGAGCCCAGGACTCCCTTCCCCCTCGTCAAAGCCCACAGGCTGCTGCCACCACAGGACCTGTGCTGCGGGCGGCGGGGCTGCTTGCCAAGCTGCACCCCAGAGGGTTCCTCAAAGTGCACCACTGGGCCCCCAGCACACCCTTGCCCGCCCCCACCAAACCGCAGCCCTCCTGCTGGTCCTCGGGTCCAGCTGAGTGGCCGTGGTGCCAGGGGCCCCAGTGCCCCGTGTGTCCCTCAGAGGTCTGCTCCACAGGGGTGTCCTCCCAGCTGGAGCCTTCTCTCCACCCAAGAGCCTGGCAGCACCTCCACACACACTGGTGCCCACTGCATGGCAGCTCTACTGCACACAGTCACCCAGGTCACTCCTCCATTCCACAGGGGACTGAGGCCCAGAGCAGGTCCTGCAGGCAGGGAGGCTCTTCATCTGCCTGGCCCCGCCGCACAGCCTGAAGCCCAGGAGAGTGGCGGGCAGCGCTGGCGCAGGGGCAGCTGGGAGTGGGCAGAGCCCCGGCCCCGGTCCAGGGACCAGGTTCCTGGGAAGGACTCCTGGGGCAGGAAAGGGGCGCCGCGCGGCCGGGGGCAATGGCGGGGGCCCAGCGAGGCGCAGGCACCGGATGGAAAGGTGGGGGCGGCCCCACGGGCCAGAAAACAAGGCCCGGCCCTCCCCGGGCTCCAGGCCTCGGTGCCGAAAGCCCGGGAGGCGCGGGGCCGGTCCTGGGCCAGGGCAGCGGGCACCAACGCGGGGAGGCAAACTTTCCGCGATCGGGGGCGGCCAGGAGCGGCCACCACGCCCCACCCTCCCTGCGCGCTCGGTGGTCCTGCGCCCTTCTCGGCGGGGATGCCCAAGTCCCCCAGCGCCCCTGGGGCGGCCCGGCCTCTGCGCTGGCTCCGCGGGAGGGGAGGGGGCGGCGGGGCAGGACGGGCGGCACTTCCCCCAAGTGCGCGACGGGCCGGAGCGCGGGACGGGGCGCCAGGCAGCGGCGGGCCCGTGCTGTCCCCGAGGGCCGCCGGCCAGGCCAGGCCAGCGCGCGGGGCGGAGGGATGCGGGGTCGCGGAGGGGACAAAGCCGGGCGCGGGCCGAGCCTCGGCGGGAGGGCCAGGGCGCACTCACCGGCTCCGGGGTCCCGGCCGAGCCCCGCGCCGCCTCCGGCGCTGCGCACCCGGTCCGCGCGTCCCGCGCCCCAGCGCAGCGCAGCGCAGCGAGGACGGCGGGGCCCCGCGAGCGCCGGGGGCGGGCCGGGCGGAGGGGCGGGGCCGGAAGTGGGGCGGGGACCCCGGGGAGCCCCGTCCGCGGCCCGGCGCCGCCGAGGGTCCGCGTTGGGCGCGCGGCCTGGTCCCGTCCCGTCCCGCTCCGGGCGGCCCCTCCCAGCGCGGCCGTGGCCATGGCGACGGGTGGGCGCTGGGTGCGCGACCCGAGCGGGCGCTCCCGACACGCCCGGGAGCCTCGGGCCAGCGTCCCCTCCCCCGGTCCCAGGCCGCAGGGGAGGGACGCGGCACCGCGGAGCAGTCCCGCGGGGTCCCGCGGAGCGAGCGGGGACGTGAGGGACACGGTGGCAGGGCCCCCACCCACGCCACAGCGCTGCGGGGCGGGGCGCAGGGCAGATTGGAAACAGATGCGCGGCCGCGCCAGGCCCGCGGCACCGGGGCGGAGGGCGCCCTGCCGCGGCCAATCCCGGCCGCCGCCGCCCGGGTTTGAAAACTCCGCTCAGGAGGAAGGGAGTGCGCGGCCGCTGCGCCAGCGCCGACCCGGGGGAGAACAGGCCGCCCCCGGCCCGGCCCATCCTGGGGGAGGTGCCGGCGGGCGCGGGACGAGATCCTCGGCCAACGCGCCTGACCTGTCCGCACACCCCGAGCCCGGGCCTGCCCGGGCCACCGCCGACGGCCCTAGGAGCGGGCTCACCGCCGCCCAGCTCCCAAGGGGGGGACCAACAGAAAGCCGGTCTGCGGGCTGCAGGGCAGGGCCGGTGCCAGGGTGGGTCCAGCGCCTGAGCCCAGACCCAGCGCGGCTGGAGGCCTGTGGCCCCAGACGGCCGGCAAGTCACTCAGAGTTGAAGCCCCTCGCTGATCTACACAGACGCTGCGGAGCCCTGCCTCCCAAGAGGGGGGCAGCAGTGACAGCGGACAGCTCGTCCAGGGCCACCAGGTGGCTGTGCCCCCACCTCCCAGCTCCCAGTGCCTGCCCTGCTGGGGTCCCAGGCAGCCGCTCCCTGTCACAGCACTAGAGCAAGGGCCCGCACAGTAGGCCCTCAGAACGGCTCCCCGCACACGCCCTCCCGCCCGCTCCACAGGGAGAAGCAGGTGCCGCGCCCCTGAGGCTCTTCTCCGCGCAGCCCTACGCCCAGCCAGGCACACAGTAGGTGCTTCATGGGGGCGGACATCGGGGACCCCAGCAGGGGGTTAGGGAGGTGCTGTGTCGGCACAGGCACGGAATTGGGGCCCCCGGGGCTCAGCTCGCAGGGCACACAGTAGGTGCTTGCCCGCTCCTGTAGCAAGGCCTGACCCAGGCCTGAAGTCAGGCACCCCACATGTGACCCCAAGCCTCGGTCCCCCCATCGTAACATCAGCCAGACAAGGAGTCCGTGTTGTCAGGGCCCCAGGCAGGTGTGCCCTGGGGCCGATGTGCCCATCTCGGGGCCGTCCAGGACCCAGAGGATGGTGGCCAGAGGCCTGCCACCCCCTCCCCAGCCAGCCCTGCCTCCTGTGGGCCTCTGGCCCACGTCTCCATGGAAACGACCTCCTGTCCCCTGGCTCCCCGTGCCGCGCATGGCCCTGCCCTCAGAGGGCAGGCGGGGTGTCAGCGCCCCCTCCCCACACAGGGCAGGGAGCCCCCTCCCCACAGCTACACAACCGCCAGGCCCCGCCTAGCCAGGAGAGCCCGGCCCAGGCTCCCCCAAGAGCCACACTGCCAGGCCCAGTTGTAGGCACAGCAGTGGCCGAGACCGACACGCATTCCTGCTCACAGGAGACGCATGGGGCTGAAGGGGGCAGGACAGCGGCCTGGGCAGCCAGTGCTGTGACCATGGGAGGGAGGGGCTTGCCGGGGTAGGAGGCAAGCAGGAAGACCCCAGGTCAGGGACTGTGAAAGAGGCACAGATGTCCAGAGAGGAAGCCACCCAGGCAGAGGGCACAGCCTGTGCAAAGGTCCTGAGGCGGGACAGAGCCTGGAGTGTCAGAGGCACAGCAAGGGGCCCATGTGGCTGCAGCAGAGGGAGGAGGGAGGCAGAGGGAGGAGGGGAGGCAGGAAGGGGTGGGCGGGTTGGGGGCCCTGAGGAGGACTTGGGCTTTGACCCCAAGGGAGGCAGGAGCCATAGCTGTGGGCAGAGGAGGGCGGGGCCTGGCCCAGGCGCCCTGTGGCAGTGTGGAGGGAGGCTGTGGGGCAGGGACAGGAGCCGGGACTCTAGGGTCTTTGGCCTGAGGACCTGGAAGGGCGACCCCGGGAGCCCCTGAGCCCTCAGCTGCTGTGCCCTCTGCACACACCAGGAGGCGCTGCCCTTGGCGGGGACGCGGGCTCGATCACGTCAGCTCCTGCAGCTGGGACTTTGGGGGTAATTTTTTTCAAAATAACTTTTCTTCTAATTATAAAATAGGCGCGTGCAGAAGCGGAGCAGGAGCAGACGTCACCCACGAGCCACCCGCCCCAGCCCGCCCTGCTCACCTCCATTCACGTCCCCACACACGTTTACCAAACACCTACTATGTGCCAGGCTGCGGGGGACACAGTGGTGGCCAGGACAGAAGCACCCCGCCACCCTCAGGGGGCTCACAGACAAGCGGGGAGACACAGCACCCCCAAATAAGCAGCTGAGGGCCCCACAATGCCAGGCAGTGCTGGGAAGCTGGAAGGAAGGCACGGGAGGTCCCAGAAGCTGGCGGTCTGGGGGGCCCTCTCGAGAGGAGCCACACCTGCGTGTCGACCTGTGCGGAGTGCACACCTGTCACCCAGCTGTCTGGGAGGCTGAGACAGGCAGATCCCAAGTTCGAGACCAGCCTGGGCAACTGAGCCAGACGCTGTCTCAAAATGAAAAGTGAAAGGGCTGGGGGCCGCTCAGGGGTAGTGCCCTGAGCCAGGCCCTGGTTCACCTCCACAGGGCAGAAGACTCTGGGGAACGGATTTCCAGGTGGAGGAACAGTGAGAGCAAAGGCCCTGGGGCCACTGCTTCCTCCCAGTCTCCTTCCTGAGCAAATGGCCTGCTTTCTTCTTAGTTTAACTGGGGAATCATCATCGGGAGGCTGTGTGCCAGCATCCGGCCCACGGGCTGAGGCTGACCCGCCGTCCTCCACATGGGAGCAGCCCCGAGGGACATCCTCCAATGAGCCACCATCTACTGTAGCCAGCAGGCGACGCCCCAGGCAGAGCAGACACCACTGGGCTGTGGCCGTGCCTCCACAGTGCGCCCTGATGCAGGAGCCGCTGCCTCTCCTGCCTTCCTTCTGCAGGGAGAACTGGTTGGGCAGCTTCCTCCCAGCCTCCTGCCCCAGTTGCCGTGGCCCCAGGGCTCCTCCACATCCAGCATGGCATTCGTGACCCGGGGCGGTGAGTGTGTGCCAACCAGCCGGGAGCCTGCCCGCCCCACTGCAGCGAGCTCACCGTCCACTGAGGGCACGTCCAGCTCCACAGCTGCCTTTCTCACCTGTGGCCCCCACAGGTCTGGCTACTCTCTTTCTAGGCAAATGCAGTTGGCTTCAGGAATGGATGGATCCAGCAAACCTGCCCCTCCATGTCGGCTGCATTTCAGCCGAGGGCAGCTGTGACCTGCGGGGGCTCAGACCAGGACCTGGGCACTGACCCTGACGCCCCTGAATCCCATATGCTGCCCGTCTGGAAAGACTCTGATTCACACAGAAATTTGTCCTTCTCCGTGTTCCCGTCCCAACTTGTCAGCCCCCATTATTACCTCCAAGGATCAGTGTCACAGCCAGAGGGCACCTGTGAGCAGCACAGTGGCCCCTCCTCTGCCCACAGCTCTCCATGGCTCCCATTTCCCTCAAGGGAAAAGCCCGAGTCCTCCCTGCTGCCCCCTGGACCCTACACAACTGCCCGTCCCCTCCTTGTCCTCAGCAGCCACATGGGCTCCTCACTCTGCCCCCGACACGCCAGGAGTGCCTGCCCCCGGGCCTTTGCACAGCTGTGCCTCCCTTTATCATGCACCCGGGCTTCTGTCCACGCTAGGGCTCTCAGGGTCACCAGAAACGGCTGTCCTGCTCGCTCACTGCCCGGGTCCATGCCAGTACAGGTACTGCCCGCAGGACACTGAGTGAATAAATTGGGACGCGAGCTCTGCGCACAGCGCCCTGCCTCCCAGGTGGCGCCCGGCCGCAGCTCTGGAGCACAAAGACATGGCATTCGTGCCACCATGGACACCTCTGTGGACGGCGCTGCCAGACGCTCGAAGCTGGCGAGGGGTCGGATCAGCCTGGTCACTGCTGGGTCCCAGGGCCTGGCATACAGCGAGCACTCAATAAATGCTTTTTAAATGAGTAGGTGGACAAAGGGGCGGCAACGGAGCCGTGGGGAGCCAGCAGCGCTGGCTTCTGGGACAGGACGGGGCTCCGGGGACCCCCTGCCTGCCCCACATGGGGTCACCAAGTGCCCACTTCTGGTTCCAGGGAACCGGAGCAGAGGCCACGCGGTCGTCCTCAACCCGTCAGGACCTGCTGCCCAGCCCTGAGGGCGGAGGTGAGTGACAGGCCCCAGACTGCCCGCTGCCCAGGGCCCAAGTGCTGGCCGCTGTGGGCAAGGACAGAGGGGCCAGGCCTGAGCCGGCCCCAGCCAGCGTGGCTGTGGCTGTGCTAAGGGACCGGCCACCTCCTTTCCAAAAGAACCTTACTGAGTCCCTTCCTTGGCCCCTGCACCTGCCAGGTGCCCACCCAGGGGGTCACGGCGTCCCCAGGCCCCTACTGTGCAGCCGCCCCCACATCCTCCACCCTGGCCTCCCCCGATGGCCTCACACCTTTGCCTTAAACAAATGTACTTTAAAAACTAACTCCGGGGGCTGGGGTGGTGGCTCAGTGGTGGAGCACTCGCCTGGCACGTGAGGCTCTGGCTTCGATTCTCAGCACCACATATAAATACATAAAATGAAGGTCGGTAGACAACGAAAGAAAATCAAAGAAACTAACCCCGCACAGGCAGGCAGGTGCGGTGACGCACACCTGTAATCTCAGAGGCGCGGGAGGCTGAGGCAGGAGGATCACGGGTTCAAAGCCAGCCTCAGCAACGCCAAGGCACTAAGCACCTCAGTGAGACCCTGTCTCTACATAAAACACAAAGTAGGGCTGGGGGTGTGGCTCAGTGGTCGCGTGCCCGAGTTCAAACCCCGGTACCAACAACAACAACAAAACAACAAAAATATACACACACACTAACTCAGCCCCTCGGGGCTCCACCAGGGGAGACCCAGGGGTCACCGCAAGGTTGTTCCCCTGGAATCAGCCGGGCTTCCACCCTCAGCTGCTCTGCAGCCCCGGGCCTTTGCTACCGGCACCGTCTGCAGCTGGGGATGAGCCTGGGGCTCCCCTACTGAGGGCAACTCAGCCCTTTTTATTTTTTGACCTCGTGCCTCAGCCTCCAGAGCCGCTGGGAAGTCTGGCTGGGATCCCCGTGCCAGGCAGAGCCTCCCTGTGACCTGCTGGGAGCTGAAGAGGAAACGTCTGCGGCCTGTGTGCCCCTGGCTCAAGGTCCCCCCGCCAGAGGCAGGCCAGGCCTCCTCCAGCCTGTCCTACCGGCCATGTGACCCTGAGCAAGGCCTCCGGCCACCCGGGCACCCAGGGAGGACTGACTTTTGGTGCCTGAGGCTGATTTCCATTCAAGGTCCATGAAGACCAGGAAACAGGTAGAGGCCAGAGCGGCCGTCAGAGCAGGGCCTGGGTCTGCCCACAGCAAGATGCTGGCTCTGTGGGGTGCGGGCAACACAGGGCAGCGAGGTCACAACCTTCCAGGGAAAGACAGCGGCAGGGAGGGAGTCTGGGCAGTGGCCACAGCACGTGCAAAGGTCCTGGGGTAGACAAACACCAAGTTCTGAAGGAAGAGGGGCTGGTGTGGCTAGAGTGCAGCCCTCACAATTTCTCTCTTGCTCTACCCCAGAATTTATAGAGCACCAACTGTATACTAGACCCCCGGCCAAACAGGAAGGCAGATGCCCGGCGGTTCCAGATCAGAACCCACGGGGGGCGGGGGGACATGCGTGGCTGGGCATGCGTGGCAAGAGGCTCGGCGTGAGGTTGGGGATGGCGTGAACTCCACATCCACGGCAGAGCCGGGAGCAGGCACAGGCGCCCTGCACAGCGCCAGGCAGAGCGCCCGGGAGGGAAGGCAGGGCAGCCGAGGACGAGGCGGAGGAGAGGGGCGAGCACCAGGGCGGGCCACCCAGACCTGCAGTGCGACCCCGCGCCCCTGGACCTGGGGCGGCCTGGGTGGGGCGGCCTGGGTGGGGCAGCCCCCACCCTCTCTGAGCCCTGAAGACGCCTACTGAGCGCTTCAGTGGGGGAGAGGGCAGAACAGCGGCCGCATACAGCAGGCGCTCCCTGAGCGCACCAGCTGACTCCTGGCTCTTCCCGGGTGGGTGCCGGGACCAGCTCCGGAGCCCCTCCAGAGGCGTGCGCCTGTCAGTCTCTCGGGCGGGCAGGTGGTGGCACCCGCCTGCAGCCCCAGCCCCCCAGGCCAGCCTGGGCAGCTTGGGGATCTCGGGACGGGACATTCACGTGGCCTTGCGTCTCCTTGCCACGCGGCCCTGGGTCCACCTGCACCACACTGGCCCGTGGCTTCCCTCACCTGGCGCTGCGTCTCCGGGCACACACAGTCCGCAGGGTTGTGCTTTCACCGATGCCGCCTTGGTGGCACTCAGGCTGGCACCACTCACCGCGCCTTGCCCAGCACTGCTGGGACTCTCCACACTGACGCCCTCTCTGGTCCTGGGAGAGGCAGTGCCCTTCCTACCAATGGCAGAGACGGGACAGCTGGGGTGGAGGGACAGGCAGGACCCCTCCCCCACGGCTGGGGACTCACATGTCAACACAGTCCCCGGGGGACCGTCAGCTCTTAAGTCTCCACATTGTCCCTGGGCTGTGCAATACCAACCCTAGGGACTCACCTGACACACAGCCGCAAAAGGACCCCGTCAAGAGTCCTCACGGCAAAGACGTGGAGCTCCCCGGGTGACCGGCGGCAGGGGACTGGCTAAGTAACGGCACAAAGGGCCAGAAAGCCACGCCTGGGACCAGCACCCGGCTCAGCACGGGAAGCCGGACGCTCAGCTCCAGAACGGCTCAGGGACACGGCGCTTCTGACGGTGACGAACACGCGTGGGGACAGGGCTGCGCAGGCGCCAGCGTTGGGTCCAACGGAGGAGGTCACCCGCCTGCGTCCCCGGCCCACGAGGATTTCTAAATAAACTGCAGCGTCCCAGGTGGTGGCCCAACGGAAATGGCCTGAAATGGACAAAGTGCAAGACGCCCTTCCGCGGTCACACCGGCCCCTGGACTGCCACAGGCAGCTCGTGACAACTCATGGGGACGTGGAGTTGGAAAGCCTTTGTCACCGAGGCACACTTCACGGGAGGGGACCACGTCGGCCACCGCTTGTCTCTGGGAACAAACCTTATTGGCACAGGGCTGTGCCCATCTAGGAGACTGTCCCCAGGCAGGGAGGGACGGCTGCGTCTGGAGTCCTGCCCGTGGGCGCGGTCTGGCCGGACAGATGCTCCCAGGAGGGATGCTGGCCTGTCCTCCCGGCCGTGGTGCCACCGTGATCCCCGCGTGTGGCTCTGGGATTGGCCAGAGCGGCTTCTCATTTTAATTTGCATCTCTCGAGCCAGAGGCAGGGACACATCAGCCATGGACCCAGCCCCTCCGATCATCCACTGGCCCAGACCCTGTCATCAGCCACCGCGACGTCCCCTGCGCCTGCTTGGGGCAAGACAAACAGTCAGAGCCCCATAAGTGCACATCGGGTGGGCAAATGAGGGGGCGGGGAGCCCGCCCAGCCCTGGGCTGCAGGGAACTGGGACCATAGGCAGGGCAGGCAGTGACCGCCACGCCAGGCTTCTCCCATGAGGTGCCCAGGATGGGCTGGTCACTAGTCACAGCTGCCACAGCCGTGGGGAGCCCGCGGGCCTCCTTCCTGGGGCCTCCTTCCTGGGGCCGCCTGGGTGGTGGGCAGGGCAGGGCAGGGCAGGGCAGGGCAGGGCAGGGCAGGGCAGGGAAGGGGGAGGATTACAGATTCATCAGAATCTTAAACAAAAGCCCCGCAGCCCGTCAGCCGCCAATGGCTTTTATGGTAATCAGCGAGAATTACCCACAATGCCTGGCCAAGCGCAAGTGGCTCTTGGCCCGCGTCCTAAACTAATTTTTACATGTCCCTGTGTATATAATTTTGCCGCCTCCCTCCTGCCTTCCCTCCATTAGCGGGAGATGGGGGGACAAGGAACCCTGGGCGTAAGGTGGGGACACTCAAGCCCACCCAGCCTTGGGCCCCGGGTGCAGACGGTGCTGAGGGGGGAGCTGAGCGCCAGGCTGGAGCCAAGGGGGAGCCTGGAAACCACCAAGAACCAAGGCTGGCAGCTGTGGGGGCGGGGAGCACACAGAAGGGAGAGGGGCTGGACTGCTTCTGTGGTGCTGTGTGTCCCTGGGTAGGAGTCCCACCCTCTCTGGGCTTCAGTCTCTTGGTCTGCAAACCAGGCTCTCTGTCCTAGGGTCAGACTGAGGCCCGCAGGCCCTGAACCCGCCTTGCTAGGTTGCACAGAGTCTCAAAATTGGAATGCTCCTGCCTCAGCTTCCCAAGGTGCTGGTGTGACCGGTGACTGGCCCACTCCGGAGGCCGCCTTGGCTCTGCTGCTCACCAGTGGCCCTGGCCCTGGCCCCTGCCCGCCCTGGACAGCCAGCAGAGCAGGCACTTAGCAAGGGTCTCATCCGCCCCCCGTCCTGCTCTCTAGATCCCAGCAGGGCCCTGAGCCCAGCAAGGGCGCGTGACTGCCTTCTAGCCTCAGGGAGGCTCCTCAGGGAGGCTCCCCAGGCGGGAGGACACCTCCACTGAAGCCTCCTGGTGGGCCAGGGCAGAGCTGCAGACCCTCAGCCAAGAGGCCAGAGGGCGAGAGCCGCATGCCCGCCATCCGGACCACACACTCGGGTGCAGGTAGGCACCGCGACTCAGCCCAAGTACAGGTGAGGGCGCAGGGCATGCCCCCGGGCGAGTTGGGCACCGGGTGGGATAGTACGCAGCCCTGGCACAGCACGTGGCTCCGTCCAGCCAACCTGGTACTGTAGGTAGAAACCCAGGGGACGCAGGAGCTGGGGGGAGCGGGGAGCGGGGCAGGAGCCTGCGTCCGCTCACTCTGAACACGAACGGCGACAGTCACTGTGGTGGGCCAGGCTCGATGCTGCCCTCTCCACCTTCCAGATGAGCAAAGCCGGTCTCAGAGAGGTCAGGCCACTTGCCCAAGGTCACAGCTTGGCAGCAACAGAGGAAAGCCAGATATGAATACAGGCCTCCTGTCCCCAAATGTAACCTGGGATGTGGTGACACCTGCTCACAGCTGAGCTGTGTGATTGGTATACAGCAGGTGATCAATAAATGCTGTGGAGATGCCCAGGAGCAGAGTGAGTGGAGACAAGGCTGTGCCCGGGTGGCACAGCAGACAGGTTTGGGTGGGCAGTGCCAGGGCGGGGCCAGGGCTCGGGCCCTCCCTGCACACAGGAACCTGGCTTTGGGGAGCCAGGGGTGACAGGGGGTCAGCTGGCTGCCGGCCTCTTCCCTCGGGCAGGCCTGGCGGGAGCCCACTGCGGGCAAGCAGCTGGGCTTGACAGGGCCACCCACCTGTGGCCCAAGCGGGCTCATCAGGAGCTCGGGGATGTAGGACCACAGGGCAGGCGGCAGGAGCAGCCTGGTGGGCCGTGTGGGCCCGGGGCGAGCGGCTCTGCCGCAGGGAAACCAGCCGAGATCCAGCCTGTGCCTGCAGAGCGACCGCGTGACGCGGGCTGAGACCATGGTCTGACGCGCTTGCTGCCCTCTGCTCCTCAATGACCACGTGACCCCAGTCACTGCCCTTCCACGGACCTCAGTTTCCCCACTGCTGAAGTCAGGTCGCGGCCCTGGGCCCAGACCACCTCTGGGCTGCAGCCAACAGCGTGGACTTTGGATTCAAAGCGATGAGTCCTTGCAGCTGTGCAGCCTCACGCCAGCGGCTTAATCTCTCTGGGTTGCCGTTGTTCATCTGTTAAAGGCTCCATGTTTGAGCCCCTGGATCAAGCCATGCCTGAAGCTGGTTTTTCAGAACCTCAGCTTTTTGGTTACAGGAGGCCAACAACTCACCCATCCTGCTTTTAACTAGTCGACTGGATCGGGGTTTCCGTGCCTTGCAGCCCACTGCGCGGGCTGGGAACAGAGGGCGCCAGGCCCGAGACCTGCTCAACAGCCCCAGTGGCCCTGACCTCCAGGGCTGAGGTCCTCCTGAGGGCAAGCCCCCGGGAGCAAAGCAGGTGGCGTCACTCAGCTGGGCGCAGGGCCAGGGCCCCTTCACTGAGCAACTGCTGGGTGCTCGCTGCTCGCAGAGCCTCTGGGATCCGGGTGCGAGGCCCGAGCAGGGCACGGGTCAAGGCAGCGACTGTCCCCACAGGGCCGTGGCCACGCACGTCCTCTGCTGGCCAGGCCACAGCGGCGGGAAGCCTCCCGCTGCACCTCTGCCCTCCCTCACCTGCCGGTCCCACGGCCCCGAGTTCAGAACGCGCTGTTCTCTTTGGATCCGTGAGAACAGGGAAAAGCCCGGGCCCCCGCGAGGGCTCTGCCCCCTCGCCCTCGGCCACTGCAGCTGCTCCCAGGCCAGGTGTGGCCGCTCCTCCCTGAGCTCAGAGGAGGGCGCGCAGGGCAGCGCCCGGCTCCCAGGTCCGCCGTCCTCCTGCTCTCTGCCCCGACTAGCTGGCCTGGGCTTTTGCACACGGCACTGTTCCTGGCACACCAGGCGCCGGGGACTGAGCGCCTCCCCAGGAGGCCGCCTGGCTGCCCAGGACTTCGCTCCTGGCCGCTCGGAGGACCCACGGCAGGTGCAGCGAGGCCGAGCTCCTGCCTGCTGACGGCCACGCTGGGCCTGGGGCCGCGTGGACAGGGCAGGAGGCTGGGGACGGCCCCTCGGCCCCAGGCAGGGCCGGGCGCAGGGCATCGCAGAGGCAGCGCCTGACCCCGGGGCGGCACTCGGAGGCCAGGCAGGCCGGGCAGCACGCGACCGTCCACGGAGCCACTGCCCGCACGGCCTCCCCAACAGAGGCCGCAGGCAGGCAGCACCCGGGCCAGCCGGGCACCCTGAGCTGTGGCCGGGCCTCTCTGGCCGCAGTCCCCTCACCCGTCCAGCGGGCGTGAGGTCCCCTCCCTTGGCCTCTGCACGGCTGCGCCGCGTCACCGGGTTCCATCGCCTCCACCCGGGCTTGGGCCAACTGTCCCCTCCTTGATGGTGATGTCCTCACAGTGACAACCCTCTGTCCCGGGTGCCCTGTCTGCTCTACCACCGTCTGACGGGCCAGCTCTGGTCACTGGCTCTCCCTGACCCGAGGGCAGCACCGCCCTGCGCCCTGCCCGGCCAGCACACAGGTCCCGAGCGCCGCTGCCCGGGCCTGGGCGGGCAGCCCCCACCCAAGGCCTTCCTGTGCCCTCGGGGCCAGAGCAGGAGGCAGGGGCGGCCCGGGGCCCTGGCCAGGCGCGTCCCGCAGGCTGTCCCGGCACACACGAGGGCCAGCTGCAGTGACCTGGCCACGCCCCTGCTCGGCCAGCGTGACCCTGGCCGCCAGCCGCCACACACTGGCTGGAGGGCAGCAGGTGGACGGCCAGGGGCAGCTGGGCGAGGGCTGGGGACGGCTCCCAGGGACGTCCAGCTGAGGCCAGGACGACCAGCCACCTCCGGGGGCCCCACTTCCCAGACAGGAGAACTGAAAGCCCTCGTCCCCCACATGGGACCCTGGGGGCCCCAGCGTGTGGGGACAGGCACCTGGCTGGTGGCCGGGCTTGCTCAGCCCGAGGGCGGAGAAAGGACCGCCCGGCGGCACAGGCCGTGGGCAGCGCCCGGAACCCAGGTTGCTATAAAGGGGCTATTTCTGGAGGCCGAGGGGAGGATGTGGGGGTGGGAGGAAGGAGCGGCAGCCGTGGGGACGCTGGGGACACGGGACCAGCCAGGACGCGGCCACCTGCTCCAGCCAGAGGGGAGTGCGGGCACCTCCAGCCGCGGCTCCTCCCCGTGCACAGGGCCAAGCCAAAGCCACGCTGGGGCCCCTACTAGGCCCCACACTGGGGACACGGGGACACAGGAAGGCCCTCGGCAGGTGACACAGATGGGCTGGCGAGAGAGGGTCTGGGAGGAAAGCCTGGTCATCAACACGCACACGGTGGCCAGGAAAGGCCTCCTTGGAAGTGAGCAAAGACCTGAAGCAGCCAGGGAGGGGGGTCCGCAGCCACCGCTTCAGATCAAGCACAGCTGTGCAAAGGCCCTGGGGCAGGACCAGCTGGGAGCTGCAGCACCAAGAGAAACCTGTGTGGCTGGAGCGGAAGGGAGGGGAGGCGGTGGGAGCAGGAAGGCAGGCAGGTCGCGCAGGGCCCCGAGGGCTGCTGGGGACCAGCAGGCTGAGCCCTGGGACAGGCCCTGCGGCCAGGCACACGGGAGGTGCCCACAGCCACATGCACCGTGCCAGGGGTTTGGCCCCGTGTTCTGAACCCACTCCCCGTGCCAGGCCTGGCGGGGCACACTGCGCGTCCAGGGCAGGTGTGGCTTTGGCTCTCATGTCCCCACTGTCCTGCTGCAGGAGGTGGACGGTCGAGGCCCAGATCTGATGGTGGTGACAGAGGTGAGGAATGGGGACAGGCTCCCAAACATCAGGATGGGGCCTGCGCAGAGTGGGGTCAACCCAGCCCTGGCTCAGCTCTGCTTGCTGTGTGACCCTGGGCAAGCCACTCGCCCTCTCTGAGCCTTGATTCCCTCCTCTGTCGGGGGTAGCACTGCGCACTCTTCATAGGACAGGGTAGAAAGCCCTCAGCCGGGAGCCGGGGACGGCTGGCGCACGCACGCTGGCCTCTCATCAGCTTCCTCATCCTCACTTCCGCTGGGAAACTCCGAGCCTGGAGTCCTGGGGCAGAGGCAACAGCAGCCACATTGCTAGAGAGCACTGTGTCCCACCTTCACATACTGCCACTGACAGGACCAGGCTGGCCTGCAGGTATCAGCAAACTCATAGAAGAGAAGTCCCCAAGGTGGACTATCAGAACGATGCTGGGGACCTGGCTCTCTCCACCTCTTTAACCCCTCGCTCTTATCCATGACAGCTGCCTCATGGTCCGAAATGGCTGCCAGAGCACCTGCCATCACCTTCATAGTCCAGATGGGAGTAGAAGGGAGCATGTACCACCCTCTTTAAAGGCATTTCCAGGAAATCCTACTCATTTATCCCAGAACGAGCAGATGGCAGAGACAGCTGTAAAAGGGATACCAGGAAATGCCTTTTCCCTCCAGGTGACCATGTGCTCAGATAAACATCACACGGTTCAACTGCAACACAGGAGGGGACATGGAGGGACACTGCAGATTGTGGCCCATGGGCCTAAGAGATTAGCCTGTGGAGAGAGGAAACCCACTGGAGCCAGCCCCCTGCCTCCACACCTCATGGCGCCCATGCATCCCAAGGTCTGCCTCGCTGGAGTCTCCAAGGTCCACCCACCCTCAGCAGAGGCTCTGCCCGCAGTGGCCCCAAAGGCTGGACCCCCTGCCGCCCACGCCCCCCAAGCACCGGGCACCCCATCCTGCCGCGTGCCCGTCCGGGGAGGCTCATCTCCTCAGTGAACTGCCAGGGGACGGACGGTTTCTAATGGGCTCATTAATTGAATCCAGGAGAAACCACCTCCTCCCAGGTGCCGGGGAGGCTCCCAGGGACTGTGAACGTCCAGGCGGCTCGGCCGGAGGGGACCCAGCTGTCCCAGGAGGCCAGCAGCCCCCGAGGGCTTGGCCAGCACAGCCACCCAGCTCTCCAACCTTCTGAAGGTCACGGTCCCCAGCCAGCACGGCACGGACAGGCGGGGGTCCTGTCCTGAGGGGGTGGCCACGGGAAGCTTCTCTCTGGACTCTGCCGTGTGGCGGGACGGCGCCAGGGTCCCCGCCGGCCCTGCTCATCTGACGTAGAGACGGGGTCTCCCCAAGCTGCTGGGGGTCTCAACGAGTCTCTGAGGTTGGCCTGGAACCTGTGATCCTCCTGCCCCGGCCTCCCCGGTCACCGTGGGCTGACAGGCGGGTGCCCTTGTGTCCAGCTTCTTTTAAGTTTGGAAAAAGAAAACGCCTGTGGCCATTGGGAGCCCCGTGCAGGGGGTGTAGGGGCCCTGCAGAGCCACCTGGGCACAGACGGAGGTCAAAACTGACCCTCACATCCAGGGTCTGGCTCCAAGAGTGGGACTCGTGGTCCCTGTGGAGGATCAGGCCTCCCCCACCTGCACCAGGTGACCCAGTGTGGAGGACACGGCAGGTGGTCACTGATGCCCCAGGCTCCGTGCAGGTCCTTCCTCCCCAGCAGGCTCCTCCCCCGCTACCCATAAGGACGCGAGGCCCCAGCAAGAAAGACCACTGCCCGGGGCACCGCACGGGAGGCTGGCCAAGACCCACCCAGCTCTGCACATGCCAGATCCAGCCCCAGGAGAAGGCCAGTCCACAGCTAGCCACTCTGCAGCCACCTCTGTCCCCTCCAGTCAGACACGGAGGACGCTGAGTGACCACCAGGCTGGGGGTCTTCAGTCTGTCCCTGCCTCGGTGCTTTCCGGGGTCCTCAGACCCTTGGGCTTCTTCCCAGGAGGCAGGAAGTCTCGTGGGCTGTTTCTGGGTCCCGGACCCCCTAACACCTGCCCCGAGGTCAGCCCGCGGTCACCGGTGAGACCCAGCACTCAAGGGCCATCCGTCACTGCTGGGCACCACAAGCCGCAGATGCACAGCGGCTCAGAGAGGGCAGGGGTGTGCCTAAGGCCACACAGCGCCTCCACTCGGCCTGGGCTCCGGGCCTCCCTGCACAGGGCGGTGAGAGGCCCTCGGGCGCGGCCACCTCCTGCACAAGCACGTGTCCCCGGCGTTATCAGAGCGGGACGAGGAGCGCTGGCCAGGACTCACCACTCGGGCTTCCTGCTGTCACCTGCCTGATGGGGACAACCAGCCAAGCTGCTGCTGAGGCAGGACGGCCGGGCAGCCTGCTCGAGGGGTGCAGGCAGGAAGCTAATGGGGGGCCACGGGGCAATAGGGGAACAGCAGGGACAATGGCCTGGGGTGGGCCAGGGGAGGCAGGTGTGGCACAGTGGACGGGGCAGCAGGGAGAGAAGCCGGCGGCGAGGAGCAGAGGACTGCCGCCCAGAGAGGGAGAGCGACTGCCCCAAGGTCACACAGCTCACCCACAAAAGCAGACCAGGAACTTGATCCCAGAAGCAGAGACGTCCGGCTCCCAGCCACTCGCCCTGCGAGCCACCCCTAGCTGCCCGCCGTCGCCACGTCACAGCCAGGTCACGCAGCCACCGCGGCGTCACTACTGGCCATGGGCCTGGCTCAGAGCGGGGAGCTCAGCCAGGGGTTGCACGCGGGGGGCACGGGCCGCCTGCTGCTCAGCCCTCTCCAGCCTCAGTGTCCCCAACCACAGGGCAGGGCGGGCGGCCTCCACCGGGGTCTGGGCAGCTGCAGTGCCCTGCGTCCACGTGACCCTGCGGGACCGAGGAAGCTGCCGACCAGACGGGGCTCGTTTCACGGATGAGAAGACAGAGGCCCCGGGACGGAGAAGCGGGTCGGCCCAGCTGGGGCCTGGGGACCCCGGAAAGAGCCGCCCTCGTCTGCTGGTCCTGGGGAGGCGGGGCCAGCGCTGTCCGGGGCCCTGTCCACTCACGTCCCAGCTCCCACCGCCACTTGGGCAGCAGGGCAGGGACAAAGAGCGCAGTGCCTGGCCAGAGCGCCTGCTCCGGACAGGACGGGGGCCACTCCAGGCCCTGCCCTCAGGACAAGCAGCCCTCGGGCTTCTCGTCGTGACTCGAACAGCCAGAGCCCAAGCCAGCACGGCCGCCACCTGGACACTGTCCTCAGCCTCTCTTGAGCCACCAGGGCCTCAGAGCCACCGTGGAGTGGCCAGGGTCTGAATCCATTTCCCAGCCCAGGAAACGGAGGCTTCCGGAGGACAGGGGAGGCACTGGAGGCCACCAGCCTGCAGTCAGGACAGGGTGTCAACCACCAGGGTGGCCTGGGAGTCTGTCCCCGCCTCATGACAGAGTTCCAAGGACAAGACAGACCCAGACGTCCCACGGCAATTGCTCGCAGACCCAGGCCCGTGGTTCCCTGGACAGCCCGGCGATACGCTGGGGCCATCTGGGGGGCCGGGGTGCTGAGGACAGCCGGGCCCCCGGGCACTGGAGAGGGCGACGCCCTCACAGGCGGGGTTTCGGGGTGGCCTCAGGTCCTGCGCCGGCAGCACCTTCAGGCGCAAGGTCCTGGCCTGCCTTCCTGTGCCAGGCCCGGCCTGGATCCTGAGCGGGCACGGCTGTGTGGCCTTGGGCAAGCACCTCTCCCTCTCTGGGCATCGGACCAGGTCAACATCCCTCCACACCTGACACGGCAGAGCCGCGTCGCTGCTGGGGCCGAGGACGTCCCCGCCCAGCCTCACTGCTGCTGGCTCGCCGGCAGACGGGCCAGGGGTGGACGGCCCGGGCCCGTGCACGTGCTCCCCCAGGAATTTATTTTGTATTTGCAGGCTGCAGCTCCCGGCCGCTCCCAGCCCCTCGGCAGCCCGTGTCAGAGAAGGCCCGAGGCCCGCAGGCCACCCGCGCTGGCAGGCGGCAGCCTGGGGTCCAGCGCCCCCCACCGTCCTGGCCCCCACGGCTCAGCTCCTGCCAGGCGCCTGGCCTGGTCCCGCGCAGAAGTGGGGCAGCCTCGAGGCCCCGCAACGGGGACGCCCCAGTTCGCAGAGGCTGAGTCATCCCGGCGGCTCTCAGCGCCCACCCACCGAGGGGCCGCTGCCCAGCAAGGAAGCTGCAGCGTCCAGCGTAGCAGGAGGGGCACCTGGGACCCCGGTGGGTGAGGGAAGACCAGCCGGCAGCCCAGCACCAGGGTCCGGGTGCCATCTCAGGACGCCCTCCCACACCCTGGAGGTGGGCATGGTCCCTCTCCATTCCACAGATGAGGAAAGTGGAGGCCCAGAGAGGCTGAACAACTCGCCTCAGGTCACACAGCCTCGGACAGAGCCTTGGCCTGGGGCCCTCTGGGCAGGACGCTGGGAGCCCTGGAGTCCACCCGCGTTGGGCAGAGGCCCCTCTGAGGGTTGAGTGCGGGTTCTGGCATCCGCCACGCTGGGGTGAGACTCCTCACACGGTCGCCTGTGGGCTGTGTGACCTCGGGCCAGTGGTGACTCCTCTGTGCCCCACTTTCCTTCTGAAGCACAAGGTCTGGTCGCAGCAACCCTGCTGGTGGGAAGCGGGAGAGGCCGAGGGGCGGCCACGCTGGCTGAGCAGAGGGCCTGGCACCGCCCAGCACCAGATAAGTGAGAGCCGCTGTTATTATCCCGACACCCCCTCATTTGCTAATCACGGGGTTAATTATCAGCAGCACTAAATCACACTCAGACGTGAGACCTAGCTCCCCAGAACCCCCGAATCTCCACCAACACCCAATTACCCACGCGGCCACCCGGCCCTTTCCATGCAGCCTGCCTCATCCAAGGGTCCCCGGCTTCCAGAGCTGTGCCTGCTCCACCCTGTGGGTTCCCCGTGGTAACACCAAGAACCCTAGGAGAGATCCACGACGCGGGACATGCTGCGGGGCAGGGTGGTGCCTCCCCCACACCATGCCGTCTGACCGCCTGCCACAATGCAGGCCGGAAACGGACGATCGTGAAGATGACGGGACAGAGAGGTCAAGCAACCTGGCCCAGTCTGCACAGCTCAAGTGTGGCTGTGGATTTGATGGCTCAGGTCAGGGCATCGCCCAGGAAACCAGAGGGTCACCTCGTTTAGCAAGCAAAGATGCTCCTGCACAAAGAGACGAAGGGACAGAGGTGAGGTCACCCAGGGAGGGAGGAAGCAAAAGAGCCAGAAAAAAAATTGGAATTTTCAGTCGGGGCAGGTGGTCAGGAGACACCGGCTTTCCTACAAAGGACTCATGGCGAAGACCAAGAAGAAAGGGGGAGCTTCAAAAGCAGCAAGGGCCACCCAGGAGCATCAGGGTGAAGGGCCACATCGGCCCCTTGGGCACGGGGTGGGGGAGCCCCTGTGACCTAGAAACCCGCGCTCCCAGCCCCCCAACCGGGTGGGATCTGTGGGAAGCAGAAGGGACCGGACGCTGAACAAACCCGGGTCTATTTTCAGGTGTGGAATCCTCTGGCCTCCGCAGGACGCCGAGGAGCTGCCTCTGTTGGGGGAACAGAAAAGGAGATTCCGTGCCAGCCCAGAATAGCAGCAGCCCCCAGGCCCGGGCTGGCCAGGCTGGGCGGTGGGGGGACCAGCAGCACTCGGAGGAGGAGAAGAAAAGGAGGAGGAAAAGAGAGAGAGAAAGACAAAAATAAAGCGACGTGAAGTCTAGGCCTGTCCCTGAGTCACTGGCGGGTCCATCCCTCTGAGCAGAGTGTAACCAGCGCCTCCCCCACGCAGGCCCCCTGCAAATGTCAGCCAGAGACAGACAGACCGGCCGCGCAGGCTTCTTTTTTCCTCTTTTTTCCTCTTGCGGAGCTGGGGATGGGACCCAGGGGCTCCTGCCCGCTGCGCCGCAGGCAGGCACCGCAGCAGCCTCAGCCCTGATTTTTTCTAATGGTGACTACGGCACGTTTTAACTTATTACTGTTATTATTAATTTTAATGAATTTTCTTTCTTTAAAGAGGGGGAGAGTGGAGCTGGCCACTACCGTGCACACCCCTGAATCTCAGGCTCGGGGAGACCTGCTTCCTGTGCCTGTCAAGGCTGCCTCCTCTCCCTGGGTCCCTGTCCCTAATTCAGCCCAAGTGCCCCTGGGGATGGAATGGCCGGCTTTGAGCCTCAGCTTCCCCCACCCTCAGCCCTGCCCCGCCATCCAGCAGCTTTCGGATTCGGGTGGAAAGAGGCCAAATTAAGACTCGGCGACGCTGGACCCTGGCGCCCCACGCGGGCCTTTGTTCGCCGGCCCCTCGGCGGGTCTCAGCAGCTCGGGTCTCAGCAGCTCGCGGGCTGCGCACTGGGGCGATGCCGTGAACTCGCCCCTCCGCGTGCGCCAGGGCCCAGGCACTCTGCCCCGAGGGTGGCTGGGGTCCCTTCCAACCCCCCACGGGGCACCTCCTGCCGCAGGGAAGGGCAGCGAAGGGCACCGGGAAGGCTTGGCTTGGCGGGGGGCTCCTGGAGCCGGGGCTCGTGCGCGCCCTTGGGCGCAGGAGCCGAGAGTCCCTGCCCCCAGGCGCCCTGCGGAGCCGAGACCCCGCTGCCACCCAGCCGGCGCGCCCCCCAGGGCCCCCCAGTCTTCCCTGCTGCGCCTCCGACTCCAGAGGGCAGCCCGTGGGGCGGGCGGGGACCGGACTCGCTCCCAGGCGAAAACACTCGGCTTTGTCAATTCTGCCCGAACCCGCTGGGTTTATAAATACCCGCCTTTATTTTTAGGGCTCCCGCGCCCCCGCCTCCCCCACGGCGGCTCCACCGACGCAGCCAGCAGGTGAACCCGGGGCCACCGCCCGGGCCGCGCTGCGCCATGGTCCCCTCTCCTCCGCCCATGCCTCCCGGGCCACCTCGCTGACCCTCCTTCCGTCCACGCAGCCACGGGGAGAAGCAGCGCAGCCACAGGTCTCCGCGGCTCCGGGAGCGGCGGCGCAGGAACCCGCCGCCCGCGCATCTAGAGGCCCCGAAGGCAAGAGCGGAGAGCGAGTCACTCCAGAAGGGCCGCTGCCCGGAGCCACCTGCCTGCTCGGCGGGGTCTGGGGAGCCCCAGGCACCCAGGTGCTCAGTGTCACCAAAGAAAGGAAGCGCGGCTGTGCGTCCCGCGGCGCCCCCACGCCGGGACGCTACTACCGAATGCCTGATCGCCACGGGGCTTCCCTCGGTGCCACGGTGTCCCAGAGTTGGGGAAAAGGCCTGGTGTCTCCTAGAGGGACAGACAGACACGAAGGTGCTGGGAATCCCTTGGGAAGTGGATAAAATTAAAGAACTCAGGCTGTAAAGGCAGAGGGACAGGCAGCCGCAGGGAGGGAGTATTTTTGTGCTGGTGGCTGGCAGGAGCCCGGGGCCAAGCACCCTCTCTCTGTAACCCGCTCCAAGGTCAGAGGCCTGCCAGGGACCCTGGGAGGGACGATCCCCCAGGGGCCAGCCTCCATCCGGCAGTGCCCTCCACAGCCACACCTGGCTGGCCACAATCACCTGCCACCCGCTTCCACAGGAAGGGGGCTTCAGGCCAGGACATCACCTCCTGGGACAGCATCTCCCGATAGCCACTGACAGTGCCAGCCTCTATCACCCCCTGGGGGGCCGATGTCACCAGCCCAGCCGGAATGGCAGGAACAGAAAAGCCATGAGCTCACCAGGCAGGCTGGGTCCCCCGCGACGTTTTGTTTGCCTCAGCCCAATTATACCAAGTCTCAGGGCAATCGAGTATAGCCATGGTGGCCCCCAGGGGGTGGCGGGGCTCCCACCCCCCACAGAAGTGCACCGTCATCGTGAAGGTGCCCCCGGGTGTGGGGGACAGGGCAGGACAAGCTTTCTGGAGGGGAAGAAGGCAGACACCAATGGAAGCAAGGCAGAAGAGATGTTGGAGGGGACACTGGAGGGGGAGGGGTCCAGCCGGGAGACCCGGGCCCAGGCTGGTGGGCGCTAACATTTGAGGGCGGGAAGCAGCCGCCCCCAGCCCCAGCTGCCTGCCTTCCTCCGCCAAAGTATCAGCTGGCATAAGAAGAGAGGAGCGAGGACAGACGGCAGGGAGATTGGCAGGGGGAGGGGGCACAAAGGCAGGGGACCCTGGGAGGGGGAGGGGACTATGCAAATGACAGGATCCACTGAGTCCCTGGCCATTAATAAAAGCTCGGTGGGGCGGCAGCTGGTGTCTACAGGAGCAGGGTGCAGGCTGACTCGCTGATGGGGAAAGAGGGCACCCAGACAGAGGGGCCCGCAGCGCTCACACCCCAGGGACAGCAGCGACCGGGGACACCAAGAAGGCCAGGATCCTGGCAGCCAAAGTCTAGGTGGAGGAAGGGGGACCAGAGGAGTGGAACCCTGTCCTTGGGACCCTGGGGACCCTCTGGCTTTGTCCCAGCTTCTCCGAGTCCCTAGCGCACAGCCTGGACAGGGCACCTCGGACACCCCCTGCACCATCAGCCAGGCCGAGGCCCGGCAGGTTCTGCAGGGGCTGGCCCCAGGCAGAAGGGCCCCATGCTGGGGATGGAGCGCACTCCTAGGCAGAGTAGGGGGGACAGGGGAATCCCAGCTGAGCCTGGAAGGGGGAGGGGAGCCCCAGAAGAAGTGCTGGGGGTGGCTTGTTAATTTGGTGGTGGCTGAATTCGAGGAAGAATTGCAGAGAAAGGGACATCCTCTAAAGCTGGGTACTGGGGCATCGCCAGGAGGAGCTGACACGGGGAAGGGGTAACCGAGGAGGGAGGTTCCAGATTTGGGGGGGTGTGGCTGAGAAAAGATTCCAGCTTGTGGTGGTGGTGGTGGGGTTCCCCGATTTGAGAATTTTGTTGAGAAAGCAGCTAAAGGGGGAGTTCCCCAAACGAGGAGGGGGCGGTGTCTGGCTTTGTGCGGCGGGGACTGGAAAAGGGGATGCTAGACGCAGCCTGGACTCCCATGGAGAGCCCGGAACTTGTCCGCAGCCTGGCCCATCCCTCGCAGCCCGGAGCGGGTATCCCAACCCGAGGGGCTCCGCTCCCGGCACGCCCGAGCCCCCTGCCACCAGCTCTGCCGGCCCCGCCCCCGGTGACGTCACCACCCCTCCCCCAAGCCCCCGAGGGTCTCCCGGGGCGCGCGGCACCCGCGGGGCTGGCGGTGGCTCGAGGAGTGGTTTCCCTCTCCCGGGATCCCCACGGAGCCCCCAGCGCCCAGAGGAGGTCGGGGTGCAGGACGCGCGCGCCCGAGTCCCCGGGGCGGGGGGCTGAGCTCCCGCCTGGGCGCGGGGAGGGGGCGCCGGGCCCGAGGGGCGGCCCCTGCCGTGGGGAGGACGGGCCGCGGGGCGGCGCGGGGCCCGGGGTCTCGGGAGGGACCCAGGGAGGCGGCCCGCGCCCACAGCCGGGGCCACCTCGCTGCCCGCGGGAGCCGCGCGCCCCCGCCCAGGCCCGCCCGGGACCCGAGCCGGCGGCTCCCGGCGCACACGCGCGTCCCCGCCCGCAGCCCGGGTGGTGCAGCCGGCGGCGCTGGGCAGCGTCCAACGCGGCGCGGGCAGCCCAGCCCCCGCCCGGCCCGGCCCGCGGCGCAGCCCGGGGCGTCGTTCGACGCCGCTCTCGGGGCCCGGCGGCCGGGCGTGCGGCCGGTGCCGCGGGCAGCTCCGAGCACAATGGCCGTGCGGTCCCCGCACAAAGCCGGCGCGCTGCCCACTCGGCGGCGGCGAGACCCGCGGAGCCGGGCCCTTTTGTCGCCGAGCGCCGAGGCCCCGGCCCTACCTGGAGGCTGGCTGGGCTGGGCTCCCCCGGCTCTGCCCCGCTTCACATCCTGGCTGTTGCATGGGATCCGAGCGGAGCCCGAGCGCCAGCGGCTCGCGGCGTGCGCGCGCCGGCCGGGCTGCCGGGCGGGCGGCGCGAGGACACTCACTGCGGCTCGCGCTCCGCTCGCGCCGGCTCGCGCGCCCCCCCAGCCGGTGACGTCATCCCTTCCGCCGCCGCCGCCGGCTGGGGGCGGGGCCGGCCCGCGCGCGTCACTGCGCAGCCGCGCGGCCGCCACGCCCTCCGGCCAATGAGGCGGCGCGGCGTGGTCACGTGGTCCCGGGGCCTTTAAAGGGCCGCGGGAGCACGTGGGACCTCCGGCGCCCGGCTTCGCGGGACACGTGGGTTGCGGCGTTAGCTCGAAGAGCCCCTCCTGCCACTCTCGGCTTAGAACCCGCAGGACGCTCGGAGCAAAGGCCATCGCACTTGCCAAACGCTGCTCTAGACCCTGTGGTGGCTCCCCGGGGCCCTTCCAACGAGATCCCGCCTCTGCTTGGCGCCTGGCCTGCCGGCTTTCGCTCTCCCTGAGCCTCTGCCCCAGCCTCGTACAGGCGGCTCCTTCCTTAGGCCAGAATGCACTTCTCCTAAGGTCATTCTTCTGTCCTCTTTCCAGTGTCTGCTCAAATATCCCGCACCTGGGAGAAGCTGTCCCTGACCACCACCGGTCACCCCTCGCTCCTCTGATTCTGGTCACACTACAGTGTGGCCTTAAAGGGCCTGGCGATGGCCATGCATGGTTGAATGTGTAAGTGCGTGGATGGGCAGTACAGGAGCGGGGCTTCAGGCCTGGTCACCATCCCGCGCGCCCCCACCAGGACACACAGCGGGGAGGCCCCTCGTGGGCCCTGGGCTGGCCTTTTCCCACCTGTAGAATGGCTTGGCCTCCCTGGGTCTCGGCTCCCATCTGAGAAATGGAGCCAGGCAGCTCCGGGTCACAGGGACGGTCTGTAGATGACTTGAGGTGAGGCGCCTGCCCTGGTTGTAGTTGATGCTTGAAAATGAACGAATAAGAAAAAGGGGCAGAAGGCGTTCCCGGGCCGTGAGGGGGAGCTGACCAAACATGCCAGACAGCATCCACAGCTGCATCGGAGCCATTTAGTTCTTGGAGGTGTGACTGGGAGAGGGCTCTGTGCCGCTGAGGATCGCCTTTGGAATATTGGGTTTTTTCCTTCAAAATCATTGATTCATTCATTCCAGGCCAAAGATACAGAAAAACAAAAGGCATTAACCCAGGGAACAAAATGATGGACGGAAGTCATCAACAGGGAGGAGAGAGGGGAGAGGATGAATAATTTAACAAGCAACCTAAATTAAGCTCCGAAGTTCCCAGGGCAGTGGCCAGGCTGGCAGAGCAGTTTGTCCTCCTCCTGGCTGGGTGAACCTGACCTGGCGCTTGACAATGTCCTTAGTTTCCTCATTCAAGCAATGGGGACACGGCCCCATCTCCAAGGATAAACAGGGAGGCCTGTGCACAAACAGCATGTTTCCTGTATACAGTAGGTGCTCAAACCTTGCATACCGAGGCAGAGTAAAGTGAGATGGCTGAGTCGACGGGGCTGCACGTGGTGTGGGCCCGTTAGGACAGGAGTCTTGACCCTGCGGCTGGGACACTGAGCCCAGCCTGCGCTGTCTGTAAAGGAGGGGTGACCCCTCTGCCTCTCGGGGTTCTTGTGAGCAGTGAAGGAAAACAGATGTCAAACACACGAAGGCGTGGCCAGGACACAGGCATTCAGCCTGTGAGCCAGGTCGCTTTAAATACTCTGGACACAAAAGTAAACACAACATTCTACAAAATATAGCCTGGAGTCAACAGCCAGCGAGTGGAGAAGGCAGTGTCTCACTGGGCAAAGCCTGTTGGGCCTGAAGCCTGAAGGCCCTGCCCGCCCCGCCGTCCCCTCCCTGCCTCCCCTCCTCTTCTCTCCCCCTCCTCCCTCTGCTCCAGCCACACAGGCTCCTTGCTGCACCCCAACACGCCAGGCTCCTCCTGCCCCAGGGCCTTTGCACAGGCTGCTCCATGTGCCTGGTAGGCTGTTCTCTTGCTCTTTCCAAGGCCAATCCTCACCCTTCCAGTCTCAGAGATCTTCCTGATCACCCGCATCTCCATTTGCACATCAGCCCCAGGTTATTTTTACAGTTTGGAATGCTTTCACGTTGGGGGCCCTTCGCTTGTTTCCTGTCTGTCTCTCCACTCTGGCTGTGCGTCTGTTTCCCTCCCTGTTAATGGGGGTGATGACCATCTGTCTCTGGGGTCACCGGGAGAATGACATGGACTACACATCAAACACCTGGCCCCGGGTGGCAGGCCAACAAGGGGCTGCGGGGTGGATGTGGCCACTGTCACTGGGAAAACCAGGAAATGCAAGGTAACCACAAAAAGCAATCGGAGGAGGCCTGGGTGTCACTCAGTGGGGGAGGCGCTGGCCTGGCAAGAACCGAACATTCTGGTCGGACACTGTGGCAGCCCCAGGAGGGGCTGAGGATGGGGTGGTTCCAAGCAGGGGCTGCCTGTGAGCCCAGGCCGGAAGATGGCAGAGGAGGGAATGGCCGGGCGCGTGGCCCACGCCCAGAGCTCCGCGCCCAGGGAAGCAGTGGGGGGTCCAGGTCCCTCCACTGGGATGCCAGCGCCCGGGGCGCGTGACTCACTGTTGGGTGAAAAGTTCAGTCAATGAACATGCCCGTCTTCCGCGGGCGTGGGGGTGTCGCTCCCTCCTCCCAGCCTGCTCTCGCTCTGCTGGGCGACCTCTGCCTCTGCGTCTCCGGCACCGGGGAAGTAGCGCCCTTGCGTCTCAGTTGAGGCGGCTCCAGGGGAGCCATCCGCCGCCCCTCGCTGTGCGCCAACGGGCTTCTTCATGCCCAGCGCAGGATGGCTGCGTGGAACCAGCCTTAGATTTCTGTGAGCCGGGGCCAGGACGTCTGCCCCGCGGCCTCGCCTCGGGCCAGACTCCACCATCTCTGCGCATTACTCCAAAATAAATGTCCAGCCGCATCACTGCAAATTACAGGTGGTCTCGGGCTGGGGTGGTGGCTCGGTGGTGGAGCGCTTGCCTAGCATGAGAGAGGCGCTGGGTTCGATCCTCAGCACCACGTCAATCAATCAAGGTATTGTGTTCATCGATAACTAAAAACATTTTTTAAAAATGATAGCAGGGGGCGGTGGCGCACACTTGTGACCCCAGCAGCTTGGGAGGCTGAGGCAGGAGGATGGCGAGTTCAAAGCCAGCCTCAGCAATGGCGAGGCGCTAAGCAACTCAGTGAGACCCTGTCTCTACATAAAACACAAAATAGGGCTGGGGATGTGGCTCAGTGGTCGAGTGCCCCCGAGTTCAATCCCCAGTACCAAAAAAAAAAAACAACAAAAACTACCGGCGGTCTGTCTCTCTTGCTCCCTCCCTCCTTCCGCCCTTCTCCTCTCCTCTCCCTCTTCCTCTCTCTGGCTCTCTCTGTAAATTAACTTCAGATGTCAAACACAAAGGGGCAGAGAGGAACGGCCCCTTTGCTGAGTGCCTGCTGTGTACTGGCCTCCATGTGGGGTTCCTTTGGGGATCCACTAATTCAGTCTGTTGGGTGATCATTTGGGGCTCTAGAATCAGAGACATGGGTTCAAATCCTGCCCATGACATTTGCAAAATCCAGCATTCCTCCATGATAAGACCCCACGAAACTAGGAATGGAAGGGAACCTTCCCAACCCAATAAAGGGCATCTCCAGCCAGTGTCAAGTAAAGACGGAATGTCCCCCAAGATCAGGAGAAGAAAAGGACGCTCACTCCAGCCACTTCCTTTCCGCTCTGTACTGAATGGAGGTCAGAACCAGGAAACACGGCAAGAAAATGAAATAAACAGAAAGGGAGACGTGAAACTCTCTCTGCTTGCACATGACATCATTTTGTACATAGAAAATCCTAAGGGATCCTCTAAAAAAACTCTTAAAAGTGGTAAATGAATTCGGAAAGGCTGCAGGATGTGAGATCAATACATACAAATCCATTGTATTTTCCACGTAGTGGCAACCAACAGGCAAAATGAAACTAAGAAACCAATTCCATTTGCAATTGATCAAAAAGAATAAAATATTTAGGAATTCGCTTACCAAAAGGAGTGCCTAACTTATGCTATAAAAACAACAGAACACTGTAGACAGAAGCTAATGGAAACCTAAGTCAATGGAAAGGCATCCCGTGTTCATGGAACAGAAAAATAATATTGTTAAGAGGGCGATGCGGGGCTGAGGTTATGGCTCAGTGGCAGAGCGCTTGCCTCACACATGTGAGGCACTGGGTTCGATCTTCAGCACCACATAAAAATAAGTAAACAAAAAGAAAAAACACTGTGTCCATGTATAACTAAAAAAATTAAAAAAAAAAAAAGAGGGCGATGCTCTCCAAATTGATAAACAGGTTCAACGCAATCCCTGTTGAAATCCCAATTAGCTTCTGTGCAGAAATTGACGAGTGGGTCCTAAATGTGCAAATGTAAATCCAAGAGTTTGGTTTCAGAATAGCCAAAACCACCTTGAAGAAGAACAAACTGTAGGACTCACAGCTCTTAGTTTCAAAACTTATCACAGAGCTACACTAAACAAGAAAATGTGGGTACTGATATAGAAATAGAAATATGGATTGCTAGAATAGAATTGAGAGTCTAGAATGAATCCTCACGCCTATGGCTAATTGATTTCCATCAAGAGGGTCGATTCGATGGGGAGAGAAGAGGTGCAGGCAACGGGATTGAAGTTGGATCCCTACCTCATACTACATGCAAAAGTTAACATAGATTGTAATCTTAAAAGTAAGAGGTCAAGCCAGGCGCGGTGGCGCAAGCCTGTAATCCCAGCACTTAAGGAGGCTGAGACAGGAGGATCGCAAGTTCAAAGCCAGCCTCAACAACGGCGAGGCACTAAGCAACTCAGTGAGACCCTGTCTCTGCATAAAACACAAAATAGGGCTGGGGATGTGGCTCAGTGGTCGAGTGCCCCTGAGTTCAATACCTGGTACCAAAAGAAAAAGAAAAAAAAATTAACAAAAGTAAGAGGTCAAACTCTAAAAATCTTGGGGGAGAAGCACAGCATAAAGCTTCAAACCCTGGAAGTAGCTGATGGCTGCTTTTGGAGATCTTTTGGGAGGATTGTGTTCTAAAATTAGATTGTAGCGATTAGTGACGGGGTAGTGTGTGAATAGGCTGAAAGCTAGGTATTCCCGCACTTTATGGTGAATGAGTAGTGTCACAATGAAGCTATTATTTTCGAGTCTTGGCTCTGATACCTCTACAATGTGCCACCCTGAGCGAGCCGTAACTGTCACTCTGTGAACCTCAGTTCCTTAGTCTTGAAATCAGGACCCACCTCACTCTGCCTTTTTGTGAGGAATGATAGAGCCACACTACGGGGGATTATATTGGTAATACTTTAATCCTAAATATCCAAGTCAAGGGGACTGAATTGACTAGGTACATCTGTACAGGGGAGTATTATACAGCTGTGAAAAGGATCAGTTGCAAAGATTCATGGGGAAGGCTTCCAAATGCTCTGTAAGAAAAGCAAGTGAAGGGGGCTGGGATTGTGGCGCAGTGGTAGCGTGCTCGCCTAGCACGCGGGAGGCACTGGGTTCGATCCTCAGCACCACATAAGAATAAAATAAAGATATTCTGTCCACCTACAACTAAAAAAATAAATAAAATTTAAAAAAAAAAGAAAAGAAAAGCAAGTGAAGAGCATTGCCCATCATATTCTACCTTTTATGCAAGTTTCTGGCTTATTCGTCCATGATTTTAATATAAGTGAATGCATGTATTTGTATATGTATAAACCCAGGTCATTTACCACAACCCAAATTTGAGACAGGAGGGTGAGAAGAGAACCTGCTAGCTTCCTCTGGACAGCCAGCCACAGAGGTACCTCTCTTCTGATTTCACCCACGCAGATTCCTTTGCACATGCAGATTCCAAGGGGCCACAAAAGTAGAGTCGCCTGAAATGTGCCCACCCCGAGGCGCCATGCAACTGAGACTCACTGCGAGCGGCGCTGCTTTCCTCTTGTTCCTGAATAGCATCCCTCGGGGGCCGGACGGCGGACATTCTCCGGAGGGTCTTCTGTGGATGACGGCTCAGCTTGTCCTGGAGAAACGCTGGCGCGTGGGGCGGGCGGGCCTCGCACAGTCCTTCCAAACGCCAAGCTCTCCGCCTGGCGCGGGTCGGGATGGAGGGACCCACGGGCGGAATAGGGCACCCGCACCGTCGGCGGAGGGACTCGCCGATTTGGGGCTCCTGCAGGTTCCACGCTCCCTGAAGACGCACGCACCAGGCGGAGGGGACCGGGACCTCTCTGGACTGTTTTTGCCATTTCCTGTGAGCCTGTGACCATTTCAAAGCAGACTTTTTTGGGGTGCTGGGAGCTGCACCCGGGCTCCCGCCTGCCACGCACACGCGCGCCCCGAGCTCTGGCGGCGGCGCACTAGACGCGCAGGTCACGAAGCGCTTGTATTGAGACCAAGAGGCGCCGCGGGTTGCGGGTCCCCTCTGGTCGCCTTGCCCACGGGTCTTGGTTCCCGCTCGGGCACTTGGGGGCTTCGCGTGGGCAGCATGCTGGCCCGCGGTCACCTCTGCCTTTCCAAGGCCTCCATCCGCCAGGGACGCAGCCCTGGGCGCTGCAGTGCCTTTGCCACTGGCCACCCTCTGGGCAGGACGGGCGCGGGAGCCCAGCTGTCTCCCTTCTGCTCCCCGCGCGAGTTTGGCGAGGCTTCCTCGGGTGTCTCACCGGAGTCTGAATGGAGACCTGGGCGCAGCTGCCCCTGGGGCCTCTCCCCAGGCTTGCAGATGGCACCTTCTCCCTGTGTCCCCACATCACCTCTGCCAGGTGTCTCTCTGTGCCCATGTCCCCTTTGTGTGAAGACACCAGTCACGTAGGGCCAGGCCTCTGAAGACCCTGTCTCCACATAAGCCGCAGCCGGGGGTCCTGGGGGGGGACTCCAGCTCATCTCCTCTGGTGACCTTTCCACCACAAGAGGTCTCTCCCTGGAGGTGGCTGAGCTGATCACCAGCAGGGACCCCAAGTGCTCCTAGATAATGAAGGGGCTTGGAGTCCCCCAGACGCAGCACTGGAGATGCTGGGCCCAGCTCCTAAACCCAGCCTCTGCCCGGGGGCGCTGCTCCATGGCACCCCAGAGACCAGGGGCTCCCGTGCCTTCCCCGGGCACCCGGTGAGGAGCAGGTCAGGACTCTTACCTCCCGCTGTTGGGACTGTCCACCCGGCAGGGCAGTGCTGGGTGTCAGACCACTCCGCTGTTTGTTTCTGTTTGTTTCCAGGGAAGTCGCCGGGTGGTGGCTCCGAGGGTCCCGCGCGCCAGCTCAGCAGCACCCACTGACCAAGCGAGAGACGCACCGGGTGGAGCGGCCAGCGGGGAGTCGGCCTGCAGTGCAGCCAGGCCTCTCGTCTTCCTGGGGGACTCGGTCCCTCTGACCTGCCTTGCTGCTCTCACCCTGCGTGTTCAGTGGATCCCAGGCTCAGCCTGGAGCTCCAGGAGCCCAGGAGAGGCAGAGGGGGCAGCAGAGCACCCACGGCCTTAAGTAACAACGTGTCCCGAGGACTGGCCCGGGGACAGGTTCAGTGATTGAGATTGGTGACCCCGAGTCCATGTGGACCTTGGCAGGCTCATGTCACAGAAGACGACACTGAGGTTCCAGAAGGTGAGGTCACCCGCTGACCAGGGGACAGGTTTGGGATAAAGTTCAGCATGGCCGTGAAAATGGCCTGTCCTGCCTCTGTTCCCGGCTTGCTGTCTCTGCCCACTTCCTGCCACCCTGTGCCCTGGCTGCCTCCTGCCTGGCCCTGCAGGATGTGCTCCTGTCCCTCGCAGTCCTTGGTCTCCCCTGAGAGCGGGGCCCGGGCCAGGCGGGCTCGGCCAGCCCTGGGAACGGGGCGCTAGCTGGGTGGCAGACGTGTGGCGATGCCGGCCCCTGGTGCCTGCAGAGGGCCACCTTCTCCCCTGACCCACCGGGAGGCCCCCCAGGACCACAGAGCTCGCCTCAGTTTACGCAGCTGCAGTCCGGGCGGGCTGGGCACCCTGGCATCGAGGCCTGAGGGGCCACCAGCAGGCCCGGCGCAGCCCATAGCTGGCTTTAAGCACGTGCTGCTGTCAGACCAGCGCTGGGCGGAGGGGGCACTTTGTGTCTGGTGACGTCCCCCAGGCTGGAGCCACCCTCCCCCTGCTGCCCTCGCTGGCTCCCGCCGCCCCAGGCGCAGGCAGGGACAGAGACCACGAGGGTGTGAGTGGGATCGGGTTCATCCTGGCAGCGGAGATGTCGCCGGGATAAAACGGGAAGTGCTAAATAAATCCACTCAGAAGTGCCCCAGTTACAGCACCCGCCCCTCCTGCGCCCGGCCCTCGGGCCTCGGGAGGGGAGCTGCTCCCAAGCCCAGAGGCCGTGGTGCTGCCCACCGCCTGCCCGCGCCCGAGGGCTGTCTGTCCTGAACTTCTTGGGAACAGGACATTTCTGAGAGAAGAAGAGGTGGTGGAGGAGAGCAGGAAAGGCCAGTGGCAGGTCACCCGAGCACCTGCAGCAGGTGCTGCAGGCTGGGGGACAGGACAGCAGGGACAGAGGCTCAGGATGGGGGAAGTGGCCCTCTCACAGCTCGGGAGGGAGGACGGGGCTTGGACCACAGGTCGGGCTCTGCCCGTGTCCACCATGCATGGAGACCTACCAGTGCCACGTGCTGCTGTGAGCAGCAGGGACAGAGCGGGGACACACTGGCCAGCTTCAGGCATTTTAACCAGCAAGACAGACAAGGAACCAGGTCAACCAGTCAGTCAACGGAGGGCCCGCTGGAGAGAAGGGCAGAGGAAGATGAGGAAGGAGGGGTCGGGGTGCTACATGGCGGGTGGCAGAGACCTTGACGCGGTACAGAGCAGCACTCCAGGCAGAGGGCACAGCCATGCAAAGGCCCTGGGGCAGGACCCATCCTGGAGGCACAAGGAGCCCAAGTGACTGGAGCAGAGTGAGCAGGGGAGGGGAGGAAGGCAAGGAGGGCCAGGCAGGTCCTGCAGGGTCCTGCGGGCCACAGGGAGGACTTGGGTGGGAGCCATGGAGGGCTGTGGGCAGAGGGCGGGCCCGGCTCAGGTGCTCACAGGCGCCTCTGCTGCAGCATGAAGTAGCTGTGGGGGTCGAGGTGGGACCCGAGGACCAGGGGGAGGGGGAGATGTGGCCAGACTGGGGATCCACAGGACATGGAGTGGCCCTTCTGGGACAGGGTGGCCTGCTGGGGACACATTTGCATTTTAACCAGGTGGTGGTGGCCCAGGCCACTGCTAGCCGCTGGCTCTGCCCCCCGGGGGTGCATACACTAGGGCTGTGGCTCTGGAGTCCTCTGGGACCCCGAGGGTTGCCCCAGGTGCTGTGCCACAGGGCCAAGGCTGGGCTCCCCAAGCCCAGGCAGTGACTTGGGCACGGGTACCTGCCACGCCCTGCACAAGGCCACGTGTCCCCTGAGCATTGGAGCAGGAGTCCCCAGGGTGCTCAGAGGCGGGAGGAGCTGCTCCCCGTACACAGTGCCCCCTGGTCGGTGGGTGCCAGGAGCTGGGCAGCACCTTCCTTTCCCCTGCTGGGGCTGCCCTTTAGCCCCGCCTGGGCCTCTCCCTCCGCTTTGGAGGCTGCTCTAGCCTCCCCCCTCCTGCCTCTCCCCGCCTCCCCTCCCGGCCCCCTCTCCTCCTTCCTTCCCTTTTCCCCTCCTCTTCTCCACCAGGCCCTCCATCTGTCACTCGAGGACTGGACTTTGGCAGGACAGATGAGTCCCTGGGTTTGGAGCCAGACACACTGACAGCCGGGAGCTCTGTGGCCCCGGGGCCAGTCATTTTGTGTCCGTGAGCCTCTGTCTCCTTGTGTGTGACAGGTGGGGAAACGGTCCCCACCGTGGCTGCCCCGGTGGTCCCAGCGCTCAGCTCAGGACACGGCACACAGCACGTGCTCAGTCAGTCCTCGCCCATGCAGGGATGCGGTCCTTCCTCTCTCCTCTTGCTTCTTGGCCCCTGGGTGGCTCCTTGTATGTCCCACATTGGGCCCCGCTCCAGAGAGTCCTCAGGACTCCACAGGGCTGCTCACTCCCAGACCCAGAGGACCGGTGTGGGGAGAGCATTCTGGGTAAAGGGAACAGCATGAGCAAAGGTCCTGAGGCAGGAGGGTGCTCAGTGCAGTGGCTGCACTGTGTGTCCAGTATGTGGCTGAGAGATTAGCTGAAGTCCCTCTCTGGCTGTCTCCCTTGCTGAGTAGCTTGCACTGAAATTGCTAACCATCATGTTAATTGTGTCACTAACAGGAACACTTGTGTCCCCACACTGTCTCTGTGCAACAAGGGCAGGGATTTTTTTCTCTGCTTTGCTCATGCTTGTGGCTTCAGCACCTTGGACAGTACCTAATACACATTAGGTGCTCAATAAATGCTTGTGAATGAAAACCAACAGCATGTGTTATATGTTATATCCTATTCTGAATGCTTCTTCCTTATGCTTCAGTTTATTAGTAGAGTTTTAGAGTTGAACATCCTCCTCCTAGTGAGGCTGCAAGCAGAGAAATTATAACAATCACCTCCCCTTTTTTGTTCTCCATACCCTTGTTAATAAAATCATTTTTTCCCATTTTTCTTTTTCTTTTCTACTTTTCTCTTTCAGGAGAGGAAAATGTTAAAATGTGTCGATGTAGTCAGAAACGCTTTAGGACTTCAGACAATTCAGACTTGGGAATCAAGTGATGGCGGAAGAGCTAAAAAAAATACATTCTTGGTTATTAGGAGGATAAAGAAAATGCCCTTTCAATGTGATCGAGGATCGTTGGTGCAGAATATAAAGATAGACGCTTCCTGTCCTCGACGCGCAGACTCTACCCACAGCTGTGAGCTCCAGGCCCTCACGAGCGCTGGGGCAGCGCAGCCACAAAGAGAGTGTGATTGTTCCGGAGTCGAGCCCAGCTGTGGAGGGCGCCGTGCCAAGGCGGAGTCGAGGTCCCCTCAAGGTCAAGGGCCGCGCTGGGCGCTGGAGGCCCGTCCACAGCTCCCGCAGCGCAGGCCGCGGGGTCTTGCTGGGTCGGGCCTGCCTGCCCTCTGTGCAGGACCTGGAGCACCCCACGTCCTCCTCGGGCCCCGGGCCCCTGGCCATTCACTGTTCTCGCTCTTTGTTTCCCAGCCCGTCCCTCCACCCTGCCACCTGGAGTGGACAGGGGCGGCCTGGACCCGGCCCTGCATACTCTCTGCTCTGGGCATCGGCCAGGGCTCCCAAGCGCCCGCCAGCTCCCAGGCTGTTGGCCTCAGACAGCCAAGGACAGACGAACAGCTGGGGACAGAGGTGGTCACCGCAGCCTGTGACAGTCACAGTCGTGCAGCAGTGAAAACCAGATCTCTGGGGACGGCGGGGCGAGGAGCACGGCCCGTGCTCCTTGAGCGTGGAGGATATCAGGAGGGAGGAGTGTGGGCCTGGGGTCGGGGCTTCCCCCTGAGAGTGAGGAGGAAGAGTTGGGGGTCAGGGCTGACCCAACCCCCTGCCCTGGGGAGTGGCCCTCGGGTCCCTCGGGTGACTGCCGTCACGGGCTGACGATGCCTGCCCTGGGAGCTAGGGGACCATGGCTGCGTGCGGGACACCTGGTCCTCCCTGCTGGGAGCCGCTCTGCTCAGGAGACGCCCAGGCCATCTTCAACAGGCCGCAGGAGCGTCCCTGGACTCGAGGACGGGCTCAGCCTTGGGTGGCCTCCTTCCTCCCGGTGACTAGGCACAGTGCTCCGTCCTGGACCTCATTCTCTCCCTCAGAGGAGGCGGCATGGCTGGCGGGTGACGGCTTTGTGCCCTGGTGGCTGGGCCCCTGTGCTCCCTGTGGCCCTCAGGCCCTCGGATGGCGAGCCCAGAGCCACAGGCCCAGCCTGGGGCTGGTCCAGCTCTGCCCTCACCTGAGGATGCCCTGGTCTGCCCCATGCTGCCCCGTGGTGTGCGCTGACAAAGGGGCGCAGGGGCAGGTTGGCTGGGGACTGGCGGGCGGGCTGTCCCCACGCCTGCCCACTCACCCCTCGGCCAGGCCGGGGCCCTCCCGCTGCCCTGGCCGCTCACCAGCCGCACTGCGTCGCAGGTGGCCCGGCCACTTTGTTACTTGGCGTGGGCTGGAGGGACCTTGGCCAGTGAGAGGAAGAGGGGACACTTCCAAAGCGTTGTTCTGGTGCTGGACGCAGAGGAGACTGGAAAGGGACTCGCGGCTCCCACCTGGCCGAGCGCCGCCTGTCCTGCACCTGCTCGGCTGGCCGCCCGCCCGGCCCCTCCAAGCCTGCCGGCCTCACTGGCACCCCAGGCCTGGCCCGGAGGGTCCTCCTCCTCCTCCCCGGATTCCCTCTCCTCTGCTGCAGGCAGGGCTTGTCCCCACAAGAACCAAGAGGGACAGAGGGACCGGGAGCACATCCTGCAGCTCACTCTGTTCGTGCCACCTAAACAGGGGACTCTGTTTAGACTGGAATCAGAGCCGGGCGCCCTGGCCACACCTGTCATCCCAGAGACTCAGGAGGCTGAGGCAGGAGGATCGTGAGTTCAAAACCAGCCTCAGCAACTTAGCGAGGCCCTACGCAACTTGGCAGGACCCCGTCTCTAAAGGAAACATAAAAAGGGCTGGAGCGTGGCTCAGTGGCTGTGAGCCCCTGGGTCCAGTCCCCAGGACGAAAATAAACAAGTAAATAAGTGAAGCCACCGGACTCGGCCAGGCCACGGGGCTCCCCACGGCCCCTCCTGGAGTCCCCGCCGGCCACCCCGCATGCACCACACCAGCACGGAGCAGCACTGCATGCAGCAGGCGCCCAGTGCTTGAGTGGAGGGGTGAACAGCAGCCCGCTGGTGTCCCTGTGCCTCCTGGGCTCAGCAGCCCCTGGTCCGCTCTGGCTGCCCCTCACTGCTCTTTCTGGGGCTGAGGATTTGTCTCTAGCAGAGAGGCCCAGGGTGCCCATGTCACTGTAGCCTCTGTGTCCCTGCTTCTGGGCTCCAGCCCCTCTGGGGGACAGATGGGCTCCTAACATCCCAGGAACCACAGCCTTGGCTCACGACCTGGGCAGCGCCCTGCGTCTTAGCCTGGGGCCCGTGACCTACGGGAGTGCGTGTGGCCTCCACCTGGGTGGGCATCGCCCCAAAATAACAGCCCAGCCCAGGCCCCAGTTGCCCAGCCCCCTCCCGCCGCCCACGCCACACGCGGGCAGGAAGGCCCGGCGCTCGGATCCTCCCAGGAGGCGTCGTTAACTGAGCATTTACTGCGCGGCGCCCTACGCGGCCTCACTCCGCAGCCTCCCCAGCCTCCCTCCTGCTATCAGCCCATCTGTGGTGGGAAACCAAGACACCGAGGCCACGAGGCTCGCCCGAGGCACGGAGGCCGCCGCAGCTTTGTCTGGAACAGCAGAGAGAAGGTGGAGCCCCGCGTCCATCCGCGGGAGCCACTTAACACCACTGGGCTTACACTGGGCTTCACCCTGGACGCTGGCCTCCGCAAGCCCAGCCGCCGCGCTCACAGCAGCGCAGTGGCCGGTCACCCAAGGGTGGACCCGAGCTACGCCTCCCTCCACAGGCGGAGGGATAAACCAAAGGCGCCCGCCCACACCCAGGACCATTCAGCCACCAGAATGCCCCGGGTCTGCCTGGCCCCCGTCGGGTGGACCGCCATCGGCCTGCATGCCAAGAAGCCACCTGGGGGACACGTGGGGCCTGACTCCGCCGCCGGGGGCCCTGGAGCCACGGAACCACCAAGGCAGAAGCCCATGGAGGCCGCGGGGCCGGAAATTTGGGGGCCGAACGTTGCAGAGCTGGACGTGGCCGAGGTGGCCACGCATGGCCGACCCACTGGGGCTGCTGGCGGGCGGGTCTTTAATGGCTAAAGGGACACAATTCTACATTATGTCTGTCTTATCACACGTCCAACCACAGCCGCCCCCTTCCCCGCGGCTACCACGCAGGGGGGAAGTGCGGACCTCACACCAAAGAGATCCACTCAGAGGCGCCTTGTCCCTAAGGTGCACGGGACACAGAGCCGCCTGAACGCTCCCCACGCACCTGGAGAAGGCCGGCGGGTGGGCACAGGAGCTGTGCTGTGCAGCTGTCCCTAGAGGGGACGCAGAACTGTAGCAAGGGCCACCTCTGGGCAGGGATGCTGGCTGCCTGGACCAGGGTGTGGGGGGGTGCTGCTGTTTTTGGCCTGTGACCCTTTGGACATCAAAAGGCAAAAGGCCTGGTAGTTAAAAGCCCTGCCGCACCTTTGGCTGTGTGACCTGGGCCAGCCACTCCACCTCTCTGTGCTTTAGTGTGCTCATGTGCAGCGCAGGGGCCGACACCAGCTCGGGACGGCTGGGGTGAGGCGACAGGAAAGTCACACTAGTAACTGGTGAGAAGGGGACCTGAGTCGGAGCCGGGGCCTCTAAGACTCGCCCTGGACCCCCAGGCGCTGCCCTCCTCTGACTGCCCAAAGACACGCCCACGGCCACGGTTCTCCATGTGGAGCGAGGGCGCCTGGACCGTGTCTGGCTCCTGGCACCCCGCCCTGGACGGCTGGCATCCACAATCCACAGGCTGGTGAGCTCACCTGGTCCCCAGGGGCCCAAACTCAGAGCAAGTGACGCAACCTGGGGAAACAGGTGCCTCGGCCAGGGCTCCCGCCACGCCTAACCTGGCACCTCCTGGCACCTCGCTCTCAGGGGAGGGTTGAGGTGGGAAGTGTCTCCCACCTGCCTTGATTGGCATCTCGGAGCCGGCTGCCCGGAGGTGGGGAGCAAGTCACCAGGGGCAGAGCCCAGGGTGCCTGGAGGGACCCGGCCCCCAGCAGCCTCTGGACTCAGGCCGATCTGGGGTCACGTCCAGGCTCTGCCCCGCTGCCTGGGCCTCGTCCTGATCTGCGAGTGGCTGGTTCTAAACAGTGGCCTTCCTGGGGCTGTGGGACAACCCTGTAGGGCCTCGCTGTGACTTCCGGGAGAAAGGCCTCATGGCCGTCCCGCTCCACACCCTGCACCCTTCCAGGCCCAGGAAGGGGCCAGGGGCACGCGTGTCGGCCTTGGCGAGGGGCATATCTGGGGCTGGCAGCATGAACCACAGAGTCAGCCCTGCCGTCCCCGCGGGGCAGGGCGGCTGGAGGCCCGTGGGCCAGGGCAGAACTTGGATTTGAAACCAGGTGACCAACTCCAGGATGCTCAGCCCCACAGAGATGTGTGGACGGGTGGGTGGACAGGTGGACAGGTGGATGGGTGGACGGACGAAGGATGGGTGTGAGGTGGGGAACAGGTAGCCCTGCACGCTCCAGCCCCAGTGGTCCAGGCCTCTGTGCTCTGCTGCCGACCCCGGGCCTCTGCTGGTCCTCGCGCTGACTCTGGGTGGCGGGAGGGGATCGGCGGCAATGACAGTCCCCTCCAGACGGTGCCCGAGAGCAGAGGGCCAGGCCTGCCCCGAGGCCTCCATGGCGGCCCTTCCTCAGCACTGGAGGAGCTTCGAGGAGGTGACCCCAGGATCTGGATCCAGGGGTCGTTTCTCAGCGCCTTCCCCTGGGTGCTCAGCAGGGTCCCCTGGCTGGTCCCTCATCCTGGGAACACTGTCCTCGCAGGGCCCCTGCTCTCGCCTGCAGCCCCCTCAAACCCTGGCTCCTCTGTCCATTTTCTAAGCTCAGCCCCCCTGGCATCTCCCCCGCCTCCTTGTCCTGTCACTGGCCGGCAGGCCTGTCTTCAGGGGCCACCTCTCCTGCACACCGGGTATCAACGGCCCTCAACCGCTCGCCTCACCCGCCGGAGCCGGATGGCGACCCTCGGCCCCCACAGTCCACCCCTGCTGCCCCTCCTGCTGCCTCAGCCTGCAGGAGCCCCACCTTCAGCGCCTCAGGCCAAGAGCCTCAAGTCCCTCTTCCTCACACCCCACGTCCTCTGCCTCCACAACCTACCCAGGGTCTGCCTACTTCCCTCTACATGTCCTGGTCCTGCCCTGTGGCTAACCTGGCCCATCCGGGTCACCCCCATCTGGTGCCCCACGGTCTGTCTGCCCTGCAGCAGCCACAGGAGGGCGCCGGTGAGCCGCTGTCAGGTGCGGGCCCTCTGCCCACAGCCTCCCAGGCTCCCACCTGCTGAGGGTCAGAGCTCTGACCTCTCTGCAGCCCGCATGGTCCTGTAGCACCTGCCCGGCAATGCTGGGCTGGGTCCTGCCCCAGGGCCTTTGCACGGCTGTGCCCTCTGCTTCCCTTCTGGAGCTTCCTTTGTCACCACTGGAATGTGCTCCCCGGGCCTGCCCTGCCTCCCCATGTCCTCTCCTCTCCCTCCTGCTGCTGGGCTGTCCCCTCAGCTCTCCCGGCCTTCTGATCTGCCGCGGATCATCGCCAGCTCTGAAGACATCTCCATTCTATTGTTCGGTATCTTCTCCCAGCGCCTGGAACAGTGGCCCACACGCGCCTGCGTCTGCGGACGGATCCCACGTCCAGGGGCCGCGCGGCCTGCGCACTCCGCCCCCGCCGCTGCCAGGCACGGGAAAACTGGGGAAGGCCGGGTGCCGCCAGGCAGGCGGGCGGTCAGCAGAGGCCACGCCCAGGCCAGTGCAGGGGGAGTGTCCCCACAGCCAAGCCACCGCCAAGGCAGCCTCCTTCTGCCTTGGTGGCCTCCCGCTCTGGACTGGCACTTCCTCCGGCTCTCTGAGGCCCACGCTGGCCTCCCGGTCGCTGGGCTCGGCCTCCACCCGGGCCTCTGCTTTCTCCGTCCCCCCGAGATCCTGGCTTGAGGACGCCTCTCCTCCGAGAACGTTCACGCAAGCCTATCGCACCCTGGCCCAGCGACACGTGAGCCTGGAAAAAAACTTAAAGGTCAATGTCTATAATTGAATTTTCCTCCAGATAAAAATAGCATCTTTGTAATCGTTTAAACGGTTCTGGAGGAGGGAGGCAGGGAGGCAGAGCTGGAGGAGGGAGGCAGGGACGCCAGGCGCCCGGCTCGCTCAGGCCTCCTCCCGCGGCAGGTGTGGTGCAAGGGCGTTGGGGAGCGTGCGCTCCGTTTATCACGCGTGCAAGCACGTGCGCGTGGCGTGCCGGGCGGCCTGAGGTCCGTGTGCACGTGTGTCCGCGTGCACACGCTTGCGTGTTGTGCGTGCGCGCGCACACGTGTGCGCCTGGACCTGCTCCCTGCACACGCGCCCACCAGCCCCGCCTTGGGTGTGTCACCTGCCAGCCCAGCCCCAGTCGCTGCTCTGTGACCTGCTGTGCAGGTGACCCCAGCCCCAGGGCTCCCGCTGGGCGCCGGCCACTTCCTGAGCTGGAGTCTGGCTGGGGCTGGGGCTGGACGGAGGCAGCGAGGCCCTGGCAGGTGTCCTCTCCCGGGGCCTCGGTTGTGCCCCAGCCCCACCCTGTCCTGCGTGTGGCCGTGAGGCGGCAGGGCCCTGCTCCGGGCCTCGCATTTCCTCTGCAGATCGGGCGAGAGGGAGCTGTGCCGCGTCCTCCGGGCCCAGCGGAGCCTGAGCGCGGCGTGGGCGCAGCAGCCGAGGGGAGCTGTCCCGCTGGGCGCAGGTGACCCAGGACGGGCAGCGGGAGGACAGTGAGGAGACGCACTGTCGCTGGACGTGCGGGGCTCGGCCTGTTGCCCCCTAGGCCTCAGCTGGCCTTGCCCAAGTGAAACCTCAGAAACCAACACCAGAAGAGAGGGGTCTGTCGCACAGACTGGCAGGACACCGCGGTGGCTAGGAGATGACGTAAGCAGAGTCCTGTGGGCGCGTGGGACGCTCAGCAAATGACCGTGACCTGCCCAGCTGGGCCCGCGTTGCTGCCGTCCAGGGGGCTGGAGCCAGGGGTGGCCGTCAACAGGGCTCACGATGAGTTGTGGGTCACCAAGTCCCAGGGCAGTGTCAGCCCCGGTCACCAGCACCTACTTTTTTGCTGTTGGTACCCAGGATTGAACCCGGGGCACCTCACCCCTGAGCCACATCCCAGTTTATTTTTGACTTAGAGACAGAGTCTTGTGAGTCGCTCAGGGCCTCGCTAGGCTGCAGAGGCTGGCTTTGAACTTGTGATCCTCCTGCCTCGGTCTCCAAAGCTGCTGGGATTATAGGCGTGGCTACTGTGTCCACCCCGGGGTCACCATACTTGAGGAAGAAGGGCACCCCTCGTCATTTTGCAACATTTCTTCGGCCAGGTATGTCCTGCCTGGCCAGGTCTCCCCAGCTGTAATGAAGGACATGGATCAGATGGCTCTGGAGGACTGTCCCCTCCATTCCCTGTCACCGATGGTGACACCCTGACTCTCCACCAGGGGCAGGGCGACATCGGGGGACCAGGCCTTTTCAGCCAGCGACTCCTGCCCACACTTGCAGGCTGGGCCTAGGGTCCGCGACGTCATTGTGCTGCTGAGAAGGAAGAAGACACTGAATGCAGCCCAGCAACCAACCCGACGCTCAGGCACCACGCGCCCTGCGCATGCCAGGCTGTGCCCGGCACGGGGACACGGCAGGGACCAAGACAGGTGCAGGCCCTCGTCCTCATGTTAGCAATTAATTGAATTAAACTTGTAATGAGGGAAAATCAAAGCAGATTTGGAGAGCGATGCGGGCAGAGGTGGGAGGCAACATCAAAAGTAGCAGTGCTTGCGCTTGGCGGTCCAATGTCTGAAACCTGGTAATTTGCATCAAAAGTATCACCAAAAACTTTCTGATCGCCCTAGTCAGGGATGCTGTAAGTCCAGCTGCTCCAGAGCCTGAGGAAGAGGATTGCTTGAGCCCAGGAGGCCAAGCTGGCGTAGGTGACATCAAGAGACCCTGCCTCCCTGGGCTCGGGGCTCCGGAGGCTGAGGCAGGAGGATTGCAAGTTCAAATCCATCCTCAGCATTGGCGAGGCGCTAAGCAACTCAGTGAGACCCTGTCTCTACATATGACACAAAATAGGGCTGGGGGTGTGGCTCAGTGGTCGAGTGTCCCTGAGTTCAATCCCTGGTACACTCCCTCCCTCCAAAAAAGAGTCCTTGCCTTGAAACAAGAAAAACCTTCACTTTCAAGAGAGAGCAGTCCTGGGGCTCAGGGCAGTGCTGGGATTGGTGGATCAGAAGCCCCCTTATCTGCTGTTTTGATTTCCATGGGTTCAGTTCTCTGTGGTCAAACAGTGCCTGAAATATTAAATGGAAGTTTCCAGAAACAAGTAATTCATAGGCTATTGAATGCTGTTCTGGGTGGCATGATGAAATCTTGAGCTTCCCCCATGTCCCACCCAGGGTGTGAATTATCCCTTTGTCCAGAGTATCCACCATGTATATGCTACCTATCCAGTAGTCCCTTGCTAGCCAATTGGGCCATCAGATCAACTGCCATTACCACCAGGCTGTGTTCAAGAGACCCTTAGCGTTGGTGCTGGCTACTCATACATGCCAGAGAGAAGCTGTAAAGCGTGTCATTTACGTGGAGAGATGAAAAGTACAGGATATTTTGAGAGAAAGAGAGAGGGAGAAGGGGAGACGGGGGACCACATTCACGTCACTTTCATTACATAAAGTGTTGTAATTGTCTTATTTTCCTATCCATCGTTGTTCATCTCTGTGCCTCGTTTACAAATTGAACTTAACCAAAGGTACGTGTCACAGCAAAACACGAAGCAGGACTGGGCCCGGCCTGTGGCTCCAAACACCCGGGGGCCTTCGGTGCTCCCCGCGAGGGTGGAGAAGGCCACGCAGACAAAGCCTCAGCCCGGGAGTCCTCATGGAGGACAGTTTCCCTGGGATGAACTCTCTCCAAACGGAAAAGTCAATCAATGAACAGCACGTTTCTAAGGGTGAAAGGGAAATAGGTCGTCCACCCAGTGGGCACCCTGGGAGGGCCCGCGCCCCACGGCAGCCCCTGCTCACTGAAGAGACAGATGCCAGTGCACCACGTGGGCGTTGGGGGCCCTCCACCGGGGGTCTCCACCGGATCTCCACGAAGCTGTTTTAGATCAGGAAGGAAGGAAGGAAGGAGAGAGAGAGAGCAGGAGGCAGGAGGAGGCAGGGCCACGCGCCCCGGGCTGAGGAGTCAGCCCTTCCTGGAGAGCGAGTCACCCCCTTCCTGGTGGCTTAATTAGAGAGGAGCACTGAGGGTGGAGGGTGTAACTGCTCCATCTGGAAGGCGACAGTCAGACACGACCTAAATGCTTAATAGAGGGTCAATTAAAAAACAGCATGCTGCCATTAAATAAGTCACCCCGTGCGGCCTCCCCCAGGGAAGGCCCAGGGGCCCTCGGGAAGTGGCCCCAGCCTGCGTGCCTTTCTGGTGTGTGGGCTGCTCTGGATTCTCTGCAGCCACAGGCTTGCTGGGGCGGAGGCAGGTGCTTGTTCCCGAGGGAAGGCAGGACCGTGCAGGGCCCGGCCGCCCTTGCTCCTGGTGCCGCTCAGGGAAGTGACCTGGGCACCTGGTCCTGGGCGAGGCCTCCACACCCTCACCAGAAGCAGTCCCCGCCCCCCCACAGCCTCCGGCCTCCCTGCCTCCTGACCTCCTGGCTGGCATCCCTGCCCTGGGCTTCCCGATGGGGATTTAGCAAAAGAGGACAAAGGTAAAACCTCCTCACTCTCTGCCCAGCCTCTCTGGACAGAGCATCGTGGACTCATTTGCAAATGAGGAGGCAGAGGCAGGGAGGCTGAACCCGCTCTGGCCTGCTGCTATAGTTTAGATCTGAAATGTCCCTAAAGGCCCCTGTTGGAAGTTTGGTTCCCAGGGAGGAGCCACTGGGAGACTGGAACCTTTAAGAGGCAGGGCCTGGTGGGAGGCCTTATGGTGTTGGGCGTGGCCTCGTGGGAGGGCGTGGCCTCATGGGAGGGCGTGGCCTCATGGGGAGGGCACACCCCCCCCCAGCTTGTCCTGTGCTTCTGCCTGGATGTGCTGCCTCCCCTCAGGCTCATGGTCACCGGCCCACTGGCCACACCCTGGGACCTCTGAAACTGCCCGCTGGGCCAGACTTCTCTCTTTTTTCTTACCAGGGATTGAACTCAGGGCACTCGACCACTGAGCCACCTCCCCAGCCCTATTTTGTGTTTTATGTAGAGACAGGGTCTCACTGAGTTGCTTAGCACCTCGCTATTGCTGAGGCTGGCTTTGAACTCGCGATCCTCCAGCCTCAGCCTCCCTAAGTGCTGGGATTACAGGCGTGAGCCACCACGCCCAGCCAAGACTTCTCTCTTTATAAATGGATGTACTGCAGGAGGCCGTGGAGCACCCTGGTCATCCCAGCCTGTTGGGAGGCTGAGTCAGGAGGACTACAAGTTCAAGGCCCGTCTGGGCAACTTAGTGAGACTGTCTCAAAATAAAGTTGAAAGGCCTGGGTGCAGCTCAGGGGTGCAGCCCTGCCTGGCCCTTTCCAGGCCCTGGGTTCCAGCCCGGCTCCGCAACAGTTGCCGTGTTTGTTACAGTAGCGGATCGACAGCTGTCCGGGGCTGAGGTCGCCCAGCTATGGAGGACCAGGTCCAGGGTTTGAGCCCAGGAGATCCAGCTCCGAGTGCCACGTGCCTGCCCACCACAGCCCAAAGCCCGAGGACACGGCACTGCCTGCGCGAGGCTGGTGGGGACAGTAGGATTCACCTGGAGGGAAGGAGAGCTGTGCCTGGTGACCTAGGCTCTCAGTCTCGCCTTCTGACACGGAAGCGGGAGTGCTCTCAGCTTTCCTCGTCCACTCACGCCCTCACTTGCTCCTCCACTGGGACCCTCCCAGGGGGCCCAGATCTCTTGGGATGAAAGGAAAATAGCTCCAGTTCTTCCAGCTGCTCACAGGACTCTCTTCCGCCTGCCCTGTCCCCTCCCTTCCTCCCCTCTTCTTCTCTCCCCTCCTCCCCCTGCTCCAGCACTGGTTCCTCACTGCCCATCCAACACACCAGCCTCAGTGCTGCCCCAGGGCCTTTGCACGGCTGGAATGCTGCACTGCCCCCCCCATCCACTTTTCTCCCTCTCTCTGTTTAAAATCCTTGCTCGGGTGCCATCCCCAGAACTGCCCTCCTCCACTGCCCGGGCTACAGGAGCCATGTCCATCCCCCTCCACCCCTCTCCTGCTCCTGGCCAGTCCATAGCCTTTCACTGTCTTCTGTCTTGAAATGGCCCTGCCCCGCCTACTCAAGGGCAGCCATTTCTCTCTGTCTTAACTGCTGTAAGTTCCAAGGCCTAGAACAGAGCTTGGCACACAGTAGGTGCTTAATAAAGACTTGTTGAACAAGTGAGAGCTGAGGGGAGGAGACTGGACGTCCCATTGGTGATGTGGACACTGGTTTGGGACTGGTCATGACCCATTCCAAGGCCAGGCTGTCAGAGGTGGGACCCGATGGCTGCGGGCTCCTGTTCCCCCTCCTGACTCCCCAAGGGCTGCCCGGCTGCCCTGCCACGTACCCCCAGCCCGGGCTGCTGCAGGCTCCTCTGTGGGGCGTCTGGGTTCTGCGGAGCGCAGGGACACGCCCTGGGGCGGCTCAGACGGGGACACGCCCTGGGCTCTCTGCAACTCAGGCTGCTGCCCTGCCGGCGGGCGGTGGTGGCCACGCTGTGCAGCTGCAGGTGGCCGCGGCCCGGCCTCCACTCTGCCGAGAGGAGGGGAGAGTCGTCGTGGTCAGGGAAACGGAAAATCGAGCAAGGCTAGCTCGGTGCAGACCGGACTGGGAAACCGGGTGGACGAGATCAAATCTCAGCCAGAAACCGGAGGGGAACGGGGCTGGTGTCCGGCGGGTGGGGGGCGCGGCTGCCCCTGGAGGATCAGGGAACGCGACCAGCCTCAACCCAGAGAGGGTCGCCACGCAGGTGCGGGGTGCGTTCAGAGACGCGACCTTGGGGTTCACGGTTTGCGCAGGACGGGTGGGGCGTGGTCGGGGGCGGGGCCGGGTGGGCGGGGCCGTGGGGCGTGGTGAGGCCGACAGGGCAGGTGGGCGTGCACGGTGGGGAGACTTACACAGCCCTAAAAAGGGAACATGCTGGCCCGGGGGTCCCAAGGCCCACTGAGGTCCCTAGACGGGACAGTCTCCTGGTGGCCCCTATCTCGTGAGGGCTGCCCGTTGAGCAGTGTAAGCCACGCGCTGTGGGCCATCTCATCAGATGCTCTCACGTTACAGATGGAGGAGGAAAGACGCACAGGTTAAGCACCTGGCTGAAAGTCACACGGGTGGCGTGTGCGGAGCGGAAGGGAAACAGCACTTCTGCACCTCTGTGTCTCGCCCTGTCTCCACTCGTTCACTTGTTCACTCAACAAACACTGATGCCAGCTGAGCGCCTGGCTGTGTGTTCCAGTCACTGGAGACCCAACAGAACGGGAAAGACACCCTTCCTCGCCCTGCAGGAGCTGCTGGAAGCTGGAGAGAGGACACACAAGTAAACAGAAGTGGTCCTTCCAGACAGCCGGGGGCGACAGGCAGAGCTGGAACAGGGCGGGGGCTACAACTGAGCTGAGTGGCCAAGAGGGCCTTGCTGTGACATCTGAGCCGAGGCGTTGGACGTGAAGACACCTGGAGGAAGAGTGTCCCAGTAGAGAGTAAAGCCATGCAAAGGCCCTGGGGCAGGAGGAGCCTGGGTGTTGGAGGGACAGTGAGGAGCCTGTGTGGCTGGGACAGAGCAAGGGGAAGAGAGGAGGGAGGACAGGGAGGGGCGGGAGGGTCGTGCAGGGCCTTGTGGGCTGTGGGAGGACTTGGGCTTGATCCCAGGGAGGAAGGAGCCCTGGAGGAGCCGCGGGCTGTGGGCAGAGGGAGGACGCGGCTCAGCTGCTCACGGGCGCCCTCTGGCGGCTACTGAGGGGAGGACCGACGTGGGGGCTGGTGCGGGGTCGGGGCAGCGGTGGCGCTGGGCTGCGCCAAGCGGAGGAGGGACAGAGGGCTCGGCGGTGGCGCGCCCGCGTGTCTGCTGACTTTATTTTCACTGATATTTTGCCCGCAGCGGGGACCCACGGGGCAGCTGCGGGGGCGCTGGGGACAGCGGCGCCCGCAGAGCCCGCTGAGGCTTGGCCAGCCCGCCCAGGGGCTCTGGTGCTTTCCGGATTTGACTGCTAACTGCCCCTTGTCCCTGGGGACTCCTCAGCCCCAACCAAAACCGGGAGGGTAGGTGGTCTTGCTGCCACCGGGAAGCCGAGGTCCGTGCCCTGTGGGGTCCTCGGGTGGGGCCAGGTCCTGCCGTGACCCAGCGGCTCCTACGGGGCAGGTGGGAGACCTGGGGCTTCTCTACGGGCTCTTATTTGCAGGAGGGGTGCTTGGGTCCCATTTAGACCCTAAAAATCCAAAGGGACCTGGGCATTGCTGCCCAGGGTGGAGGAAGTGGGCACAGGGTCCCATGTGTCTTCTGGAGGCTTCGACACCCCGGCTCTGCACCCTCGGGGCCCAGGCCCTGCTGCGAGCCCACCCCTGCGCACAGACGCTGAGGCCGCGTGCGCCCCCCACTCCAGATCACCTCGGGCACCCCAGGTTGCTCCTCCAGATCCCTGACACAGGGCTCCCCTCCGGAATGCTCCCCCTGGCCCACCTGGACACTCCTTCCCTCTTAGCGGGGAATAGGTATTCCTGGGGCACATGCTTCAGGGCCCAGCAAACTGTGGCCCGTGTGCTAAGTCTGGCCCCCAGTTTGTGTTTATAAATAAAGTTTTATGGGCACGCAGCTGTGGTGGACATGCGCTTTCCTTCTACAACCGTTAGGGTGGACACTATGTGGCCGGTAAACTAAAAATATTTACAACCTGGCCCTTTTCAGAAAGAAGTTGCAGATCCCTGACCTACTAGATTCCCGACCCTGTGCCACACACACAGGAGCTGATGGAGAGGGAGAGAGAGACTGGCCTGAGGGCCGGTGTTGGGTGGGGGACATCAGGGCCTCTGAGGTCACCCCACAAGCCCAGGTGCACAGGAAATATGGCTGCTTTTGACCCACTTCTCTTAGAGAACAACTAGGATGATTGCCACAAATTAAATAAAGGATGTGATTCCAGCACATGTAAAGAGCTCTTACAAATCAACAAGAAGAAAATAGAAAAATGGGCAAAGGGTCCAAGCAGGCAATTCTTTGAAAGTGGAAATACAAAATCAAATGGCCAAATAACATAAAAAGAAGCCCAATTTAATATAAATAGCAAGATATTTTTTGAAAAATTTAGGAAGATCCTTTTTCAATGCATCAGATGAGGAAAACGTTTCATTTGGACAAGAGGCAGCTGCTGAGGTTGTGGGACGTGGATCCAACCCAGATAGGGAGCGAGGAGCTGACCCAGGTCACCGCGGCCCGCAGGCAGCCCCTTCAGAGACTGCCACCTACAGCCTGAGCGCCAAGCCCAGAAGACGTCTGTGAGTCCTTCCTCCATCCCTTCTGTCCCCCGCGTTCTTGCTGATGCTGCACATGTCCCGGCGGCTGTTACCTGCCCACCCCATGGTCCCTAGGGCACAGCCCCGTCCCCTCGCAGCTGCCCCGGCCAGGCCTGCCCGGCACAGCCCTCCCGGGTCTGCGTCCCTCCCACTGTCCCCTCAGGACGCCCTGTCTGTGCTGTCGTTACTTAAACTTTGTTTATTAATCAGAGCGTGAGCTGCGGGCAGCACGGCACCGTCACCTTGACCGTGTGAGGGACCCTCGATCGTGCGAGGCACACACACCACACTGTGTAGCTCTTATGCTCTTTCTAGAACTTTCCACCTCCCCCCACTGAAGCTCTGCCCCTCCAGCACAGCCCCCTGTGCCGTCCTGCCCTGTGCCCACCGTGCTGCTCCTGCCTCTGTGGCCCTGAGGACTCCGGGGCCTCCTGCGTGTGGACGCGGCAGTGTGGCCTGTGTCCGGCTCAGCTCCCTGCGCCCACGTCCCTGAGTCCCCCGGGGGCAGTGGATGTGGGGACGCCTTCCTTTGCACGGCTGCATGATGTTCCGATGTGCGGATGGCCCGTGCCCGTGCCGGCTCCTGTGACAGTGCTTCGGCGGTGGGCACGGGCTGTTCCCGCCTTTTGGCTGGTGTGCGTCGTGCCGCTGTGAACATGTGTGCTCAACCTCCTGCTTTCAGTCCTGTGGGGTCGGAAGCCTCACTCCTCTCCGATGGTGCCCACGGGGTCCTGCCCCAGGGCCTTTGCACTGGCTGTGACCTCTGCTTGGAGCGCTCTCTTCCGATCCTTCCACGGGCAGCTCCTTCTGATCAACTTGGGTGACCTCGGGCTGACTGAGCCATTGCTGTCCCCCAGGACCCTGGATACCTGCCTCCCAGGGTCACCACCCCTGACTCAGAGCAGCCTCCCCTGAGTTTGGGCAGGACGAGCCCGGGAAGCAGGACTGCGGTCCCCAGGCTGCACCCTGGCCCGGTGGCTTGCTGCTGGTGGCGTTTGTTTTATCAGCTCCCAGGCGCCCGTTAATCGTCAGCACCAGGCGATTGGCATGTCCTTTATATTCGGGCTGGTGTCTAATCGTCCAGAGCCGGGGACCTGCCACTCAGCCTCCCTGCCTAATGGTCCTCTGCACAATCAGGCCTTGTTAAGCAGGCTGTGGCCACCTGCTCTCCCGGCTCCTGGCCACTCCTAATCACCTGGGCCTGCGCTAGTGTCCTGTCAGGGCACCCAGTCCAGCCACAGTGCTCCCAGCCTGGGGCCAACGGTGTCCAGAGGACGAATGCAGCCCTGCCCTCAGGGAGGACAGGCGGACACACAGATCCATTGTGTTCTTGGGAGCCACAAAATCCTGGAGCACGGGACAGAACAAAGGTGCCCTCTGCCTGTAGAGGGCGCTGAAGGCCGGGCCCCTCCAGGATGTGTAGGAGTTCGTGAGATGAAAGCGTTTTCAGCAGAGGGAACAGCATCGCGAAGGTCTGTGTTGGAAACCACTGGGCGTCTTGTGGGGAGGTGAGACTCAGGGACAAAGTCAGGCTGGGAAGGAAGGCAGACATGCTGCTGGGGACACTCAGGAGGACGTAGAAGACCACATCAGAGGCCTTGCACGGTGCCCTCTGAGAATCCATGAGAGGATCTGAGCAGAAGAGGGGTGCGATCGCTAGATTTTATTTTTAAAAAGAAGTCCTTCGAGCTGCTGATGGGAGAGTGAATCAGAGGAAGGAGAATGGAGTTCCCGAGGCCAGGAAGGGCATGATGCTCGCTGTCCAGAGGAGATCGAGGAGGACTGAAGGGGTCAGAGCCCTTGGGGATGGAGAGGACAGGCAGGTTGGAGAGACATTTATGCGGTGTAAGGGGCAGGACGTGGGGCATGGTGGGTGGTGGTGAGCATGTGGCAGGAGGGCCCGCTCAGCACCCAGAACTTGGAGCAAACAAGCCCCATCCTAGCAGATGTCAGCTGCCCTGTTCTAGAGAACAGAAGCCAGCTCGGCACGAGGTCACAGATGTGGGACCCGCCCCCAAATTCAGAGAGAGAGGGGGGCTCATGAGCAAGAAGCCCACACGTGTTGTTTCACCCCTGAGACTTGAAAGCAGCTTGTTACGCAGCGTCCCCACAACAGCGCTGACTGCTACACGTCTCTGTGAACAGAGCTGCCTTCCCGAGGTCAGGCTCCTGGTGACAGACGTGGAGACAGGGGCCGGGGGGGGCGCCACTCTCCATCCCCGCCTGGACCCGCGCCGCCTGCACGTCTCAGAAACCTCCAGCTAGGCAGGAATCCGGCTTCCCGCAGCTGCTCCCTGAATTAAGAAACTCAAGGGGTTCCAGTAGGTTCTGTGGTAAATTGCCCATGAAAGTGCCAGAGAAAACCTAGCTCGGGGGGAGAAGATCCGTGATGATATATCTCCAGGAAGGGGAAGGAGAGATCGGGCAGCTCAGCGGCAGAATGTTCTGTAAGAACCTTTTAAAAGCAAACACAGGAGGCACGAGCAGTGTTTAAAATGACAGTACAATGGAAGATAATATATTTAAAACCCATATCAGTTGTTAACAGACCATAAAAATACAGCTACATTAATCTGAGCTGTCTGTCACGGGCCCCGGAGCAGCTGTGTGGTTTTATGGTCCCCCTCTGCCCGCCGCTCTCCAGATTCACGAATACGTCTCAATGTATGTGGGTAAAGGCACAGAGATGTCGCTCACTCCTGTTTTCCCTCTTCTTTCATGGCTAAGAGTTTCCACAGGCTTGGCGGCTGTCCCTGTCTCTGGGAGGTGAGGAAAGGCCAGGTGGGCACCTGTGCAAGCCGGTGCTTGCCTGCCTGCTCGGAAGTCCAGGCAAAGATGCTTCACACCTGCTCCTGATCTCCACTCCTGTCCTTCCTCCTCGGGTCCTGCTGTCCCCTGCATAGTGAGATCGATGCCCTCGTAGGCTCCTCTGTATGCCCCTGCCCCGTCCCCTCCCGGCCGCCCTCCTCCTCTCTCCCCCTCATCCCTCTGCTGCAGCCACAGGGGTTCCTGGCTGTGCCTCCAAACCTGCCAGGCTCATCCTGCCCCAGGGCCTTTGCACGGGCTGCACCTCTACCTAGAATGTCCTCGCCCCACTCCTCCACGTCAGCTAGTCAGCTCAAATGCTGCCACCTCTGGGACAGGCTGTCCCTGACCATTCCAGGTTTCCTGCCAGGCCACACCATATTCTGGCTGTTTGGGGCACTTACCACTTTTTGCAAACAGTTCCTTTATTCATGTTAGTTTCGTGGCTGCCCCCGATGCCGGGTGGGGCCTCCTGAGCTCGGGTGCTGTTATTTCCACTGTCTGCTCTATTTTGTTTGCTACTAACGTCCTGGGGCTGAGGACAGCAGCAGGTACACAGCAGGTGCTCAATACATACTTGCTGAGGGATGCACCATGGGGGCTGTGCCTGCGAAGGCACAGCTGGGCGGAGGCTCAGGGGTAGACTGAGCGGGGGTCCAGGTGGGACCTGGCCTTCTGCCCTGGCTGGAGGACTCAGGCTCTGATGGCTCTGGCGTGGTCCCATCTCCCACGCCACACGTGCCTCCCGTGAAGCCAGATGACGGTTCCCCACCGCCCACCCAGGGCCTCCCCGCCCCAGGCCTCCGCAGCTGCTGCTACAGGCACACCTGCCAGGGGAGGCCGGCACAGATGTCCCCAGAACGGAACAGCTGGCCGCACATTGCCAGCAGCTGGTGAGAGCCCGGCGCTGCCGTCTCCGGGAGCCAGGCGGCCCGAGTCCCCGCCCAGCACCGCTGCCTGAGGCCAAGCTTCCCAGCGATTTGCTGGGCCAGGGAGGAGAAGGCTGGACCCCGGCCTCACCCCTGAGTCCTCCCTTCCTCTCCTCCCTCCATCATGGAGGCCAGGCCTTAACTCTACATCCCGCCCAGATCCAAGCTCATCCACCGCTGGCCGGGGCTCGCCAGCTGCTCTTCACCTGCCTGCGCTCGTGCAGCGCCACCCAGGGCTCGGGCCCCTACCGCCCGCCCTGCCTCTTCAGCTAAAACAGCCACTGCCAAGCCCCAGGGCCTTTGCACAAGCGGGCCTTCTGCTTGCAGGGCTCTACTTCCAGGTATCCCAGGCCTGCTCTCCTCATTCTCCAGCCACTGCTTGAAGGCCTCCCTCCAGAAGCCTCCTGAGCCCCCTGCACGGTCATCCTCCATGTCTGCCCAGCCTCCCTCCCACATGCCAGGCTCCTGCCCCAGGACCTTGCACAGCTGTGCCCTCAGCCCAGACCCTTCTCTCATTTACCTGAAGTTTCAGCTCCGCCCTTGGCCTCACTTCCAAGGCTGCCCCCATGCCTGGCCCCCAGCTCCACTCAGACTCCCCCGAGGGCCCAGCTCTTCCCGCACCGGCCGAGGGTCCCTGGGGTGTTTAGCTCAGAACTAAACCGACGTGTCGTGCCCTGAATCCACCGTTCCTTCCCGGAGCCGTGGACCCCAGCCTCCTTCCAGAACATCTCTGGGCCCTGGGGCGGGAGGGGCCAGCGTCTCCTGGAAGAGGCGGCCACAGTGGCCGGGACCGTCCTGCACTGGGTGGACGGCAGCTTCACTGTGGCAGCGCGGGGTCCCTGGTGAGGACCTTAGAGGGTCAAAAGCCCCACATGCTTCTCCTTGAGCAGGACCCACCCCCTCACTCCCAGGCCCCTGTCCTGAGGCCACATGGAGAGTCCCAGAGGGGACACTAGATGAACTGTCGACACCTGAGTCCGAGTCCCCGGCTGCCACTTACATTGCTGTGTGACCCGTGTCCCTGGCCCCTTCCCACCTCTGGAGTGGGGGTGGCACCCGGGGCTTCTCACCCAGCCCTGGTGTTCGTGGCCGCTGATGCCTGAGACAGTACCCGCACCCTGGGGCCCCGCCAGCCGCAGGAACTGTCACCATTTCTATTTTTTCTGTCCCCAGGGCTCAGTCTCCCACTCCTGAGTGCAAGGGCCTGGCCCCTCGGGGTCCACAGCTCCCCTGCTGGGAGCTCTGCTGCCCAGAGAAGGTTCTAGAAGGGGGCGGGGCTGCCTGGAGGCTCCTCTCAGGGCCACTTTGGCAGAGCAGGGCTGGCACGGTCACCTCAGTTCATGTTGACCTTTTGGAGTTTGGGAAGCAGTTGAGGTCCCCTGAGAGGAGCCCCCCGCAGAGGAGGCAGTGCCCACTGGCCAGGGGACTTCGCAGCCCCTGGCTTCAGGGGACTTCCCAGCCCCTGGCTTCAGGGGACTTCGCAGCCCCTGGCTTCAGGGGACGTCGCAGCCCGTGGCTTCAGGGGACGTCGCAGCCCGTGACTTCTTCAGGAAGGAATGAGTTAAAAATCAAGATCTGGTTACAGACATCCCACCTTGGCTGGGGGACCTTGAAGGAACCTGGCTCTGGCCCCTAGAAGTGACCCTGGGGCTGCCCTTTGCCTGCAGCCTGGCTCAGCCAATGGGGAACCCGCTGCCGGTGCCTGGAAACTGTTTCCATGACACCAGGAGCTGCGGGCTGGGAGGGCCGGGTCTGAGGGTGAGGGCTGGGGGTGGGATGCTTGCTCGGTAGCCATGGCAACCGAGCAGCTGCGGGAGGCAGGCCAGCTGGGAGGCACCTGCCCCAGCCCCAGCCCAGCGCTGTCGTCCATCCTCTCCGGGTGGCCCTCCCAGGGTGGAAATGCTCCCTGCTGTGCCTGCGAGGGGGACTCGCTGGCAGCCCAGGAGGGCTTCCTGGCAGGGACACCATGTGGCCACGACGACGGGCCGGCTCCACCGTCTGATACTGTCCTTCCAGTGACTCACGTCATTGCAACTAAGCAAGTGAGGCTGGAAAGGGTCACCTGCCACCGACCTGTGCGGCCCCGTCCCAAATCACTGTGACCCCACCCCCGGGGGAGTCCGGGATCTGGGTGACTGAGGCCGCAGCGGAGGTCCCTGTGCAGGCGGGGCCTTTAGCCTCCAGCAGGGCCTCGTGTTGGAGGGCTGCCGCTGGGTCCTCAGCACCAGGCGGGTCCTGCCCGCCCACCGTGCCCACGGTCCCAGGATGGAGCCCTCTGAGGACGAGCACAGTGCTGGTGGCCCTGCCTTTGCCCCTTTTGAGATGTATTTCCAAGATTGCACGGCAGTGTCCAGATCTGAACCCAGGCTGCTCGGATGCAGCCATGTCACCCAGGCCAGCTTGGGCCACCGAGCAAGAGCCCGTCTCAAAATAGCAAAGGCCTGGGTGTCGCTCAGGGGTAGCACCCCTGAGTTCAGCCCCCCGCACAGAAGGAGAAGGGGAAGGGGAAGGGGAGGGGAACCTTCTGCTGCTCTGTAAGCCTTGCCAGCAAATGAAGGCAGCCCCCACCCCGACAGAACACAGGTCACAGCCCTTGACGGCAGGGCAACCTGCACTTTGGTCAGGGCTCTGTTTTGATTGTGATTCATGGAAAATTAATAGCCACAAAACAATGATACAAATGGGTAATAACAATTGCTAAGTCCAGGGTCCAGCTTCAGGCATAGCTGGATCCAGGAGTTGAAATTATGTTACAGGAAGCCTTTTCTGTCACTTTCTCTCCTTGCCTTCCTTCTTGGGGGGCCTCATTCACAGTCAGGCCTCCCCTGCCCATTCACAGAAGACACTCCAAGTTCAGGCTGATTTCCATCTTTCCACTGGACAGCCCAGGCAGAAATGGAAACCCTCTGGTCTACGAGGACCAGGTCTTTCCTGGTCCCGCAAAGCCCACACTGTTGACCCTGACTGGCTTGGTTCAGTTCACATGGCCACCTCCAAACCAATCACCAGGACCAAGGGGTGCAATGTTCCCCCTAAGGAGTGTGGGGTCCCCTGAGTGTGTTGGGGTGGGGTCCGGATGGTAATGGTAGAACCACTTGCTTCCCCAATGAGGCAGAGCCACTATGTGTCACCCCCCAGTATCCAAACGGGAAAAAACACCCCTGGCTTAAATATGCAGCCCATCATGGCGAGCTGTGTGGTGCCGAGGGGATGCCTCACCCTCTCTGAGAGCTGAGAGCTGTCATGGTGAGAGCTGAGAGGACCCGTCCAGTGGGACGGACACAGGGCGGCACCCGTCTGGGGTGCCCTCGCCTCTCGCCCACCTGTGTCCCGTGTCCTGGTGACCCACGGTGCTGATTCCTAAGCACTGAGTACATGCCAGGTAAGTTCCCAGAGGTAACCCGCGCGCTCTGACCCCTCCCGGTGTGCGTCTTGCTACCCAAGAGCGCCGCAACTCGGAGGTGCCTTTCATGATGAGCTCCCACGCCTTCCTCCAGGCAGGGGCCCCAGCTGACCGCGACTGACACAGATCCGTCAGCATGGGCCGCTGACCTCCCGCAGCAGCCAGGGGGCGCGTGTGAGCACCTGACTTAGGGCCCTCCTCTGCCCACAGCCCTCCATGGCTCCCATTTCCGTAGAGGTCAAAGCCCAAGTCCGCCCCAGGCCAAAAAGGTCCCTCAGGGTCTGCCCAGCCCCTCCCTGCCTCCCTCCTCCTCTCTCTCCTCCACTCTGCCCACACCAGCCTCTCGCTGTGCCTCCAACTCACCAGGCTCCTCCTGCCCCAGGGCCTTTGCACAGCTGGCCATCTACCTGGAGTGCTGTCCCCCCCCCCCAGCTTTCTGAGGCTTGCTTCTCCTCACAGCCGGGCCTCAGCTCAGGTGCTCCTGCGGGCCCCCCACTAAGCCCCCAGCCCTCCTCCTGGCCCCTGTCACACCCTCCACTTTTGCAGGGGGGGAGGGGCAAGGATTGAACTCAGGGGCACCCGACCACTGAGCCACATCCCCAGCCCTATTCTGTGTTTTATGTAGAGACAGGGTCTCACTGAGGTGCTTAGCGCCTCGCCGTTGCTGAGGCTGGCTTTGAACTCGCGATCCTCCTGCCTCAGCCTCTCGAGCTGCTGGGATGACAGGTGTGGCCACCGCGCCGGCCTCCGCTTTCTTATCTTCGCGGCACAGCCTTCCTGGTCTTCTCCGGGGCACATTTCTTGGCTGGCTGACCGCCCCTGGTCTGGGAGCCCCGCGGGGTCTGGGGAGTTTCTGGCCTGCTCTTGGCGGGCACCGCGCAGGCCTGCGTGGACGTGAGGGGCGTGGGGAAGGTCTGCGCGGGGCGCGGTCAACACCCGCTCGGACCGCGGGCTGGGTCACTTGTGCGCCCCACACAGTTTCCGGCTCCCTCAGCGGCCCTCCCTGGGGCAGCCTGCTCGTCTCCATGGAAACCGTGTTGTCTCCTGTCTGACTCGGCTGAGTGACAGCAAGGGGGCCAGATGAAGTCGCTTGCCTCCCACGCGGGAGGAGGGGCGCCAACTCCAGGGACAGGGCAGACGGGAGGGTGGGCTCTGCCGCCTCCCGAGGGGCCGCCCTGAAGCTCGTCCTGCCTGCGGTCTCCCAGGCCTGGCTCGGGGACTGGGCTCGGGGACCGGCCGCGGGCGCTGAGGGAGGAGCGTCCGCGGCGTCTAATAGCCCCGCCCCCAGGGCTGGGCCTGGCCTGTACTAGGTGCTCAGTAAACGCCTGGGAAGGAAGGCGTCCGTCCTCCACAGGCGGGGTGGGGAGGCCCAGGCAGGGAGGGCGCCTCTGAGGCCCCGAAGCCCAGGGCCGGAGGGCTTCTCGGTCCCTAAAGAAGGTTTTCTTTTTCAAAACCGTAGCACTGACTGGAACCTGGGCCCCTGCCGTGGGAGGGGGAGGCCCAGGCGGAGGCCAGGTGAAGGCCTAGGTGTCCCCTTCCTGACCCTCACACGGCCGTCTGGGGTTCTGCCCTGGACACTTGGTGACCTCACCTCACAAAGCCCGGGCCCGGCTGTCCCCCACGGGCGTGCCAAGTCACGTGGCGGGAACAGGCCTGCAGGAGCCCCCGGGAGGCGGGAGGACAGAGTCCGTGAAGCAGAGCGACGGGCAGAGACAGCAACGGGGCCCTCGCGGGCTGTGCCGCGGGTTGAATCATGTCCCCACAATCTCATGCTGCAGTCCTAGCCCTCAGTGCCTGGACTGTGACCTTTGCTGGACACGGGGTCACTGCCCCTGCACTAGGCTCAGAGGGGCTCCCACCCGGGCAGGGCAAGGCCCTCAGCCAGTTCGACGTGTCCTTTTAAAGGGGAGCCTCGGGTGCAGGCGCGCCTGCTGCCAGGACACTGCCCCGCGAGCAGGGGACAGCCGCTGACCAGCCACGGAGGCAGGCCTGCCTGGCGTGCCCCTCCCGGCAGCCCTCAGGAGGGCCCCTGCCGACAGCTGGGCTGTGGACCCAGGACAAGCCCCACTGGCGAGCCGCCCAGAGCTCACAGGGCACCGCGTCTGGACAGTTGGCAGCTGTTTGGCAAAGCCCGCTGTCCTGCCTCTGATGGGCAGAACACAGGGCCCCGGGCTCAGCAGCCAGAGCCCCACCAGAGCCTTCAGAGGGGACAGGGCTGGAGAGACCCACGTGCCCAGCGCCCCCTCCATGTCCCTTCGAGGAAGAGGAGACTGAGGCTCCGAGAGGCCCGGAGGCGGCTTAGCGGCCCCTGCCCGCCCTGCCCTTGGAATCCTGCCCTTGCTCTGAAGCGCAGGACGAGGGAGAAGCGATGAGATGTCACCTCCGCGATTAGCTCCCAAACGCCGTGACTTTGTCTTGCTGAGCTGTGACTTTCCATCGTGCCACCTGGAGGATGCAAGCTGCCATGGCCGGGGGCTCTCAGGACAAGGACCCGGGGCAGCCCAGCCAGCAAGGGACAGAAGACTGGCCACCCGGGAGCAGATCCCACCCAGCCCAGCCTTCGGGGGAGACCACCCCGGCCAGGTCCCCACAGCCTCGCCACACACTGCCGCAGAGGCTGGGACGGCAGGCGCTTTCCACCGTCCGTGGGGGTGACTTGTTACGCAGCGACGGCTGACCAGTGGGAACCGCCACTTGCCTGAGGCCACGTGGTGGGAACTGGCTGGCCAGAACCTGACCGGGAACGCCCAGAGCCCCTCACCTCTGCTGCCGACGGCTTGAGGTGTCCTGTGTGACCCAGGGTGGACGCTTTCCTCTTGAACAATGCACCGTCTTGTCTGATGTCAGGGCCTTGCGTCCTTCTGCCTGGAGCACCCGCCCATCGGCCTGCTCCCCGACTTTCTTCAGTTTAGCTCAAATGCCACCTCCCAAGAAAGACCTCCTGTGGTCCACCCCAGCTGACGTCACTCCCCGGTCCCTTTATGGCTCTTCCCGCACTGGACCGTTGCTTGGCGAGCCCGGGTGTGGATGGTCTGTTTAGCCACTGCGGAGGCCCCCGCAGTAAGTGCCCAGTGAGCACTCTGGCGGGCTGGGACCGCGCCCACGTGCCCTCAGACGGCCCCCGGGCCACCACGCCCCCTACAGGACGCCTGCAGCGGGCAGGTCAGGGAGCCTGTGGCGCTGTCCGTGGTACTGACAGTGCTGTGGCTCCAGGGCAGCGGGTCCGTCCAGGCCACCGAACCCACTGGTGGCCTCTGTTGACAGGAGCCTCCCCCACGCAGAGGGCTTGGCCTCCCAAACCCACTGGCCCCAAACCCATCCACTGCCATGAGGATCTGGGAGCCATGGTTTGTTCGGGCGACAAACCGAGGCCCGGGCGGCATTTGCTGTCCCCACGGGCACGGGGCTCCCTGTGGCTGTCTCCGCCTATCTCTCTGTGTCTTCGTCCCTCTCCCTCCGTCTCCCCTTCGCCTCCTTCTCTGAAAGCTCCAGGCTCCTCCGCTGCCCGCCCAGGACCCGGCCTTCCCCAGACACAGGCCACCGGGATGGAGGCCAGGATGCAGGCCCTGGGCTGCCTGCACAGTGGTCACCTGCAGGCCACAGGGCCCTGAGGCGTGACGCCCCCTGCCCGCCCTGCCCCACTCGGCCTCTCCCGGCCGCCCAGCCTCGTCCCGTCTGCGGGGCTGTGATTGACACTCAGTGCCTCGCGGCTCCCCAGGGGCGCTGCCTGCTCTGCACCTAAAAAAATCCCATCAGCCCCCAAACACCTGGAAGCCGCCCGTGAGGGTGTGAATAATTTATTTTGTGAGTCATTTTAATATTTTATAATAATTGTGATGAGCGTTTGGTTCTGTGGGGCTTGGTGGCCACGCAGGCAGCGCCCAGGCGGGTGTGGGCCCTGCCGCCACCGGGTCACCCTGCTGGCCTCTTCCCGGGCGGGCAGGGGAGAGGCAGTCTGGGCGACCCGGGCCATCAGCGGGAGGATGCGTGGCCACAGCTATTCCGCGGCCACCTGCCCTGCCGTGCCCTCTGTCCCCGCAGGCGCCACTCACTGTCCCCTCCTCGGGCCCTTCCAACCCCACCAAGTCCTCAAGGGCCTGCGAAGCCAGCCCTGCACCTGGGCTTCCTCGCCCAGGCCCCAGGTGTGCCTCCAACCTGGCCTCCGTGACAGTGGCGGCCACCTGGTGCCCGTCCAGCTCACAGTCCCCACGGGACCCCCCAGTGGGGTTGGAGGGGCGAGTGGTGAGGGCGAACCTGGCAGGCCAGGGCCTGGGTCTGCAGCCAGCGACGTGGGCGGGAGGCAGAGGCGGGGCTCCCTGGAGGACGCGGGAAACGCGCTGAGCCTCCTCCTGACCAGGGTGAGGCTGTCCCCGCCTCCGTGGCCACCCCAGCACGGCCGCCTCCACGTGGGGCACTGCCGTGGCTCCCTGCCTGGCACGAGAAGCCCAGTGCCCGCAGCCCGCACGCCACCACGAGGCGCTGGCCTGGGCCAAAGCCACAGGGTCAAGCGCCCGGGGACTGGGACTCAGACCTCGAGCGACACTGCAGCTTCGTCCTCGCTGGTGGCTGTCCCAGGGTCACCACAGTGACGGCGGCTGCCTGACCCCCAGGGGCACTGCGTGTGCCCAGCTGGAGTCAGGTGAGGGAGGTGGAGGGAGGGGGAACGCGAGGGAATGGTGGACGGTGACAAGAGCGAACACGTGTGCACATGCATGCAGCACCTGCTGTATACCAGGGAACACGTGTGCACATGCATGCAGCACCTGCTGTATACCAGGGAACACGTGTGCACATGCATGCAGCACCTGCTGTATACCAGGCACCGCAGGAGCCGCGCGCTTATCAGCCGCACTGGTGGATGCTACTGTGGTCCCATTTCACAGGTGAGGGCACAGGCCCAGAAGCACCGGGCCAGTGCCCAGTGGCTGCAGCTGCGCAGTGCCGCGTCTGGTCCCAGCGACTGTCGCCCCTCCTGGTGGAGGTGACACAGGAAGCACCTTTGCAACAGTGCTGTCCTGCAACACCGCTCTGTCCACCTCCAGAACTCCGCCTCACCCCGGAGAAACACCTCGTACCCATCAAACAATCACACCCCCTTCCCTGGCGCCCCTGGCCTGCTAAGCAACGGCCACTTTCTGTCTCTAGAACTTGCCGATCTTGGTCCCCAGACTGCATTTTAACCACTACTTTAAGATACTATGAAAATAAACCAGAGACTGACAGGGAGGAGGCTGGGGACCCTGGTTGGGAGATCAGAGAGATTATGCAAATCACAAAGCAGGCCGGGTCTCTGGATATCTGGAGGGAACAGCGCGTGCAAAGGCCCTGGGGTGGGAATGGATTTGGAACAGCGAGAAGTCAGTGAGGCTGGAGCAGAGGGAGCAGGGGAGTGGAGGGAGCTGACAGGAGAGAGATGGGGCCACCTCTTCAGGGCCTTAAGGCCATAGCGGGTCATTTAAATTTTATTTTAGTTTTAAAATTAACATATGTAAAATTGATTTTTGGAGATGTGTAGAGTTCTATGAATTTTTAATGAGCTTTATTGAGATATAATTCACAGACCAACAATTCACCCATTTCAAGTGCACAGTTCAGTGGTTCTGAGTATAACCGAATCTGCAGCTCAGGAAGTCACGAACCGGTGGACGGTGACGCCAGCCCCTCTGCAGCCCCCTGGAAGCACAGACGCAGCTCCCGCCTCCGGCCGCCTGCGTGTCTTGCGTCTGCCCCGCCGGGCGCAGGCTCCTCCACGAAGGCTGCACGCATGTCCCACTGGTGGCTGGCGGGCGTCGGCGTTTCCTGTTTGGGATCCGTCACTGAAGCCGCCAGGCGCATCCGTCCACAAGAACGCGGCCACCACGGCTGCAGCACCCCTCACCCGGCGGGAGCAAGGTGGCACAGCTGCAGCATGCGTGGGCCTGGGGACCTCGTGCTCAGCGACAGCCGGATGCCCGTCCCTCGGGTGTCCTGGGCTCGCCTCTGCATTTCTGGGCCCCGTCACCGGATGGGCCAGCTCAAGGGCCACACGCAGGAAGGCAGAGCCTGCTCCACTCCAGGAACAAGCCCAGGCCCTCCTGCTCAGCCTCCCTGAGAGCCACGTGCCTCTTCTGGGTCCTCGGGTTCCAGTGATGCTGCTGGCTCTCTGGGAGGTTGTCACACGTACCACGTGCAGCTCTCCAGTCAGCGCAGCCTGAGGGCCAGCAAGCTGTCGCACTTGTCCTCCTCTCCCTTTTCACTGTTGAGTAGTACTCCACCGTGGGTTCACCGGCCGCCACCCACTGCACGCCACGGGTTGATGGCGCAGCTCCTCACCGCAGGCCCCCGCCTGCCGGTGGCCTGGCTTCCTGAGGTGTCCCCTGAAGCAGGCGTGGGGGGCCCTTGGCCGGTGCACGTTTACTTTTGTGAACAGCAGAGCAAAATCTCGCCAGGCCCTCTTCCCAGAGCTGCCCAGTGTGTTCTTACCGTGCCGCTCCCAGCAGCCTCGCGCCAGCTGCCTGGTGGCTGGGAGTGGCACCCTGTCCTGCCGCCCACACCTCTTAGGGGACGCGTCCGTTCACCCGGTCACTGGGCCCTTTGTGACCTTGCTGCTGGCTGCAGAGCCCTGCCTGTGCCACATGCTCGCTCCCTGCAGCTGATGCACCGACCCTCACGTGTGTCCCCCCAGACCCGCGTCTCCTCATCCCCTGCCACGCCACCGCTCGGAGAGAAGTCAGCGATCCCGGTGGGTGACAGTGCTCCTCCCGGGGTCCCTCTGGGGTCTCTTGGGCTCTTCACAGCGCCAGGCCCTGGAGATGTTTCAAGCCTCCACCTGCCACAGGTCGGCCCAAGAGCCATTGAAAACTCTCCTCTGAGTGGGTGGCAGCCCAGAGGGTGTCACACTGGGACCCTGGGAGCCAGTGAAGGTTCCCGAGTGACAGGATGTGAGACGGCAAGGCCAGGACTGGGCCTCTGTCCCCGAGCAGTGAGCAAAGCCACCAGGGCAGAGCGTGCAGTCAGCCCTGCTGAAAAGAGCCCGCGTCCCTGCAGCCCTGTCACCTGCGCGAGGGCTGGGGGCGAGCTGGAGCCACCTCAGCAGCCTGGCCTCTGCGCCCAGGCCGAGCCACGGAGCCCGACCCGGGAACTGCGGCCCCTGGGCCCTGGGTGGCCGCAGCAGGCCATTTTCAATTGCAGTCACTCTCCTTCATACACAAAGTGGACCCTGAGCCACTTTCCCGAAAATCTAAATTGAAAGTAAATAGCACGGGGACCATTCTCGGTGACAAAACCGGCGATTTTGGAGCTTCTGGGGTAAAATTTATTCTCCCCCCTCTAATGGCTCCAGCTGCCTCCCCAGGTGATTAAGCTGTGATGGCTTCACCCACCCGGGCCACCACCCGCGAGCCCGCGCCCCCGCCCCCTCCAGGACAATATGTTAACGGCCGCTGGTTTGCAATTACTGTAAATCAGAAAGCGCATCGGCCAGGGTTTGTTTTTCTTTATTGAAAATGTTTAAACTTCATGCCTTTCAAATACCACTGCCCCTGGCTGCGCTGAACTCAGGCACCGGAGGGGGGCTCTGCGGGGTGCAGCCAAGACCATGCTGATTTTCAGGAAGAAAGTGGGGTTCAGAGAGGGAATGCCACTTGCCCGGGGTCACACAGCTGGTGGGCACAGCACCAGAGCTGCACTGTTTGTTGTTTTAAGGTCCAAGAAAATTCTGCTCCTCAGGGCAAACATCAGACAAGACTCCAGGACGAGCCAGGGGGATACTCACAATGGGGAGGCCAGGCTCCCTCCTTCCAGGCTTTCTTCTCTATGCATGTGTGGTCACGTGTGCACTAAGTGAAAGCAGGTCTGCTGACCACGGTCCATGGCACTGACCCATTTACTGGGTGCTGTTTTAGGCACTGGAGGTACTGTGAGAAATAAAACATGTGAAGACCGTCCTGGCAGAGGGCGCGGCCAGTGCAAAGGCCCTGGGGCTGGATCCACAGCAGGTGAGCGCAGGGGGCAGAGGGGTGAGATGGGGCAGGGAAGGCAGAGACGCATGTAGGGTGGAATCAGGGAAAAGGAGAAACTTAAGGTACTTTCTTATTGTCCTTTTGTGGGGCCAGGGATGGCACCCAGGGCCGCACACGCTGGGCAAGCGCTGAGCCACATCCCCGCTCGTGTGCTTCTCCAGGTGGAGTGCCAGGGTTTGCTAAGAATGCCGGTACCTGGAGGGGAGCCCGGGAGATGCGGATTCTGGCTGAGCAGCTGCAAGGCTAGTCCCAGCCAGGGGGACGGTGCAGGAGGAGCGGCCATGGGGGCTGGCTTGGGTGTGCTGCCTGAGACAGGGGCAGGGAAGGTCTGCGCTGGAGACAGGACCCAGGGGGTTGTAGGGTGGGTGATTTGGAGCTCTTCCTGCCTCCCGCCTCCAGGGGAATCTGCAAAATGGGCACATGTCCAGCCTCCACCCCTGGCACAGCCCAAGCACCAGCAGAGTCCAGTCTGGCGCCCCGTCTCTCCACGAGGTGTGTCTGCAGGGGGTGGGGTCGCTGTCCCCTGCCCCAGCTCCTGGCAGAATGCAGTCCCCGGCCCTCAGGGAAGCAGACAGTTCGAGGAAAAGCTCCATCAGGAGAGATCCCTGGGAGGAAGGGCCCCTCCGAGTGCTTTTGCAAAAATAAATAGCCTGATTAGCATAAGGTATGCAAATGTATGCTAATGTGACAACTATTAAAAGATTCCAAATGTCATCGAGGGAAAACACACCGGTCCTGGCTGGAGGGATGGTGGGGGATGGGAAGAAAGGATGCAGCCCTGACGCTGGGAAGGTTGCAGCCGGGCCCTGGGGTCGCTGGCGGCACATCACACGCACAGGTTCTTCCTGCGTGTCCCCCAGTCCCCAGGCTCTGGCTCAGGCGTGAGTGCTGAGCCTGGCAGGGCCCGACACCCCCAGCTGAGTCCTGCAAGCTCTGCCCAGGGCGAGAGGGCCTCCCCGCCACCTCTGCACCTAGGTGTGCTCTGCAAACCTCCTCGGGAGAAGGAACAACCACAGGGTGACAGTCCCCAAAGCTTCCCTCCAACAGACACCCAGATCTCCCCGGGACCTGCACGAATAAGAGCTGCCTCCATCACTACATCCAGCCTCCCTCGCTTCAAGAGAAATAGTTCATTTCTTCCCAGCTCAGCTTCGGAGGTAGACAAAAAATAAGACCCAGAGAGGGAGGGGACTTTTTGCCAGGGTCACACAGCTGTGTCACCCCAACTGTTCACCAAAACTACGTGATGTGACAAACATTGTTTAAAACATTTTCAGATCAGAAAGGGGAGGATCAGAGAAGGGGAGTGACTTGGCCCAGGCCACACCGCACCTGTGAGGCAGGTCGGGTATCTCACTCCATCCTCCACGACCTCTCTGCGGCCCGCCTATCAGTTCCTGGGTACCTTCCTTCAAATGGACTCACTTTGGAAATTTTCAATCATTTCAAAGGAGATTGTTTATCATGACTGTGAGTGAGAAGCCAGAAGCACCAGCCAGAAGTAGAAACTAACTAAACACCCTGTTGATTTCTGAGCAAGGGCAGCTGGCCCTGAGGGCCTTCCTGGACGTGCTCGCGGGCTGTCCAGGGGGAAGCCTCCGGGTTCGACAGGAGGTGAAGACTGACCGGCACCCAATTAGGACTCTCTCTAAACAAAATGCCCGGAACGAGCTCCCGGCGAGGTTCAGTGGCATTTACGGCCGTTGGACCCATCACTACCCGAGAACCATCTCCTGGAGGGCAGGGAGGAGGTCCCCACGGCGAGAGCTGCGACAGGACCCCGTGGGGGTGCACGCGTGGAGGTGGAGGGCGGACCCTCCGGCCCCAGCCGCCTCCACCACCCAGCCCCGTCGCCCCACCAGCGCCCATCCATGCACTGGGCCAACCACCGGTCACGTCCACCCACTGTCCACCCGCCACCCATGTCCACCCGCCGGCCGCCTGTCCCCGTTCCAGGGTCGGCCTCGGGGTGACCTGCGCACCCTGGCCGGGTCCTAGGGCCGCAGCCCTCGAGCGCCAGGGGCAGGTGGCCTGCAGGCTCCGCCCCTCCCTCTGGCTCGGCGCCGCCCCGAACCCGCCCCGGCTCCCGCGGCCTGGCTTTCCCAGCACCCTCCACGGCCAGTGCTGGCACGTGACCGGCCCGACCAATGGAGGGCGGGCGGAAGTGACCCAGCTGTGACTTCCGTTCTGGCCCACGTTCATTCCGTGAGCCGCACTTTGAAGACGAAGAAGGCACGAGCCCTGAGTTACCAGGGGATGAAGGGGACGCGAGGACACTGGCCTTGGGCCGGTCGGCAGCACCGCCTGGCTATCGACTCACCCTGCTGCCTGTCGACGCCCTGGGTCATTGGCCCGCCTCCAGCGCCTGCCAATCACCTACTACTAGCCTCCTGATTGGCTCAGCCAGGCCATGTGACTGAAGGCTGCCCCTCCCCACAGACCCTTGGTGGCTTTCCTGCGGCCACCTTGAGGGCCGCTGGGGCTGGGGGCCTGGGGCTCAGGCTCGGAGCTGGTGACCGGGGCTCAGAATGTTTGCTACTGAGAGAGAAAAGAGCGTCGTTACTTGTTTGTCCTCGTAGTTTATTCATTTTCTAACCCGCTGCCCTTGAGGCTGGCCTTTCCCCGAGGGCCCCAATCCAGGGCCTGTTCCTGCAGTTTTAAAGGCCCCCAGGATGCCCTGGCGCCAGCCTTGCCCGAGGCTCTCCCTGCCTCGGGGTCCCTGATACAAGTGACCCAACCCCCTGGAGCCTGGGACTCGCACACCAGCCCCCTCTGCGACCTATGTCCTGTCCTGCCCCAGCGCCCGGTCCCCACTCAGCTCCTCCCACTGATTTCCCCACTGGTGTCCCCAGCACACCTGGGCTCTCATTTACGGACCCATTTGGACAAGCTTCTGTAGTGGCCTCCTTGATGGCCGCCGCACATCTGGAAGGAGCCATCAACCTGTGTAGATGGCGCCCCTGCCCTCTCCGCCGTTCTCCGTGGCTCCCCAGTACCCTCAAGAGAAACTCGACTTTTCCCCCCAAAATTCCTCCTCCGTTCTTCCTTGCCCCGCCCCTACTCCCCCTCAACCTCCTAACAGCTACTCACCCTAGGTGCCACCCCTCCAGGGAGCGCCCCCGTGTCCAGAGGTGTCACCTGGAGACACCCGAGTGCCCCAAGCTCCCCTCGCGAGGCCTGAATCCCTGTGCTGTGGCTGTCTGAGTGTGTCCCAGAGCCTGCATAAGGTTGGGTCTGTCTTGTTGGCCCTGTCCTCACCCCCGCGCAGCCCTGGCAGCCTACAGGGGCTCCCTCAGTGAATGAATGAGCACAGGAGATGGAGGCTTCCGAATGCCCCTCTGCCTGGCCGCTGAGGCTGTCCTGCCCACGTTCCAGCACCTGGCTTCCCAGTCTGGGCCAGGGCAGGCTGGAAGGGACAGGGAGTGGCCTTCAGGAAGCAGCCCTCGTCAGTGATGGGCCACAGCTGGTGGACAAAACCCTACTGGGGAGGGACAGCCAGTGCATGCTCTGGCCATCTCCCAGGTCCCCTAGGAGGCTGCGCCCCACTGCTGCAGTCACCTGTCGGGAGCCCTGGCTCTTCCCCACCCCTGCCGGCCCCCCTCAGCTCCTTGCTTGGGGAGCCAGCTCCCAGGACCCAGCTCAGACCCTGCAGCGAGACCACCGTGGCATCATCGCCCACGCGTCCAGGGAGAACTTCTTTGCTCTCGGTCCCTGCCGGCTGTGGCCCACAGCCTCCACACGCAGGCTGCGACATTTGCAGTTGTGTATTAATTGAAGGGTTTTTTTTCCCTCCAGAAACAAGATGTCTCTTGCAATATGTGTGTGAGTGTGAGGGTGTGTGTGTTTAATGACTTTCTCATTTTGAGATCGGGCCAGATAGCTTTTTGAAGCAAGTCTGCCCAGCGCCTGGAACATATAGAAAATTCTGCTGCTTAATAGCACTCCCACCCGCCCATCCATCACAGAGGCATGCCGGATGGAAAACAGCACATTGATTGGATCTATTTCTAATCGACAGCCTGAGATGCTGTTTGAGATGCGCTATTAGACGGGAAGAGCCGGTGTGGAAGTGGCCGTGGCTCATGTCTCAAGGGCACGAATCTGCGGGAGGAGAAAAAGGATCCTGGCCAAGTTCAGCCAGCAGCGATGGAGCGCTGTGTACTGTGTCCTGGGCGGGGACCCACCCAATCGGGGAGACACACGTCACCATGATCACAGCCATGATGGGGGGCACTCAGGGAGCTCCAGGGCCAGGACCCTGAGGGCTGGGGCTCAGGGGGCTTCCAGGAGGCAGGGAGAGCTGAGAGCTGAAGCCCGAGTAGGAGTGTTTCAGAGGGGCACAGCATGTGCAAAGGCCTGGGGGCAAGTGGAGGTAACTTGGGGACGAGTCCGGGGTGGGTGAGAACCGGGAAGCATCAGGAGAGACCAGTTTGAAGGTGGCAGCGCTTTGAGGGCCATGGAAGGTGAGCTATCCTGCAGACAGGGAGCACAGAAGGGTTTGGAACAGGGACGAGTGGTGTTTGGGGGTGCAAACCTGTGTCCTCGCTGCTCAGGGGGCTGAGGCAGGAAGATCAAAGTTGGAGGCCACCCTGGGCAACTGAGTGAGTCTCTGTCTCAAAGATAAAAAGGGCTGGGGATGTTGGTCAGTGGTGGAGCATTTGCCTAGCACGGGCAAGGCCCCAGGTTCACTGCCTAACACCACACATAATATCCTGGCATAGAATTACCAAACGGCACCCAAGGGTGGCACCCCTAGGCATGTAGCCAACATAGCTGACAGCAGGGGTTCAGAGATGGGTTTGGGAGAGGTGGACACATTCCAGCAGGTGTTCAGATACCCTGACACCCAAGGTCACCACAGTGTCACAACAGCCAACCGGGAACTTACCCAGCGCCATGCGCGGATGAGTGGATCAACCTGAGGTAGCCCATCTGTACAGGGGAATATTATTCAGCCTTAAAATGAAACGAAGCTCCGACACAGCTGCCACGTGGCTGTGCGGTGAAGACGTTACGCTCAGAGAAAGCAGCCTTGGATTGTCGGTTCCATTGTGTGAGGTCCCTAGGGCGGCCAGGTCCATAGAGACGAAAATAGGAGGTGGTCACCAGGCTGCAAGGGGGTGGGGCAGGGAGCTAGTGCCTAATGGTGGGAGTTTCTGTCCCCTGGAGGGGGATGTTTAGAAATAGAGACGATGGCTGTACAACGTTGTGAATGGACGAAATGTCATCCAACTGTACACTTAAAAATGGTTCAGCCGGCATGGTGGCCCTCGCCTGTGATCCCAGCAGCTCAGGAGGCTGAGGCAGGAGGATGGAAAGTTCAAAGCCAGCCTCAGTAACTTAGCGAGGCCCTAAGCAACTTAGTGAGACCTTTTCTCTAAACAAAATACAAAAAGGGAAGGGCTGGGATGTGGCTCAGTGGTTGAGTGTCCCTGTGTTCAATCCCTGGTATCAAAAAAAAAAAGGTTCAAATGGTGAATTTTATCTATATTTTACTCTTTTTAAAAACAAAAGATCTATAAATTGGAAAAAGAAAAAAAATTTTGGCTGCTGTGTGAGATCAAGGCGGGAGCCAGGAGTCCAGGCGAGCAGTACTGGGGCTTAGCCCAGGGTGGGGCCTGGGACAGAACCGGAGCGAGGGCGTGGGCGTGGTCCCGCGCGCTGTGGGCGGGGCTCCGCCCGGCGTGGGCGTGGTCCCGCGCGCTGTGGGCGGGACTCGGCATGCTATGGGTGGGGCTCGCCGAGGCGTGGGCGGGGCTCGGCCCTGCGTGGGCGCGGTACCGTGCTGTTGGGGCTTTGGTCGCTGCGTGGGCGGGGCTCTGCGCCGTGTGGGCGGGGCTTGCCGCGCGTGGGCGGGGCTCCGCGTAGCGGGGAAGAGGTGAGAAACAGGACTGGAGGTGGAGGAGAAGCAGGCGCCTGGGTTCACGCGCCCATTTTCCGGATTCCCGGGCGCCCCGGTTCACCCCGGCCCGACCCCCGATCCCCTCCGGGAATTCCCCGGCGGGAGCCCCCGTGGGAATTCTCGTCGCTTCCGCGGTGCAGAGACGGGGCCGCGGGAGGAACGCGCTGCGTCCCGCGGGCCTCCGCACGTGCGTCCGCTTAGGCGGCGCAGATGTGCCACCTGCTTTTAAATTCAATTAAGCCAGACGCCGCCCGCTCCTTGCGTGCATTACCCAGCCGGACGGCAGCGGAGGCCGCGGAGGCACGCAGAGCGCACCGGCCTGTTTAGAGATTTCCCTCTAAATGGATTTTAATTCTCCCGATCTATCAGCGGCCAGGGGAGCCGCCGACAGCTGCCGCGCCTGCAGCTCTGCAAGCCCGGCAGCCAGCGCAGGGGCGGCGGGCCCGGCTCCCGCTCTGACGTCTGCGTCCAGCCTCGGGAGGTCTGGGGTCGCCCCGAGCTGGCTCCGGGTCCCAGCTTTGCCCTCAATGGCTGCGCGACCTGGGGCCAAGTGCCGGGCCCTCTCTGGGCTTCCGTCTATTCTGTAAAATGGGGCAAGGATTGGGTCGAGCTCAGGACGCGTGAACAACGGGACTGCCCAGAGGGGAGCCTCCGCACAAGTCTTGGCGCACAGAGGCGGCTGGTCACCGCTGGAAGGTGACACGTGCTGCGTGGTGCCTGGGTCATCCTTACTGATGGGCCTTTGCAGCCACTGGCCGGCCCTGTAGGGGAGAGGGAAGAGCGGGCTTGGGCCCTGCTTCCAAAGCTCGGGGACTCGCGTGGGCAGGGGAAGGAGGCCCTGGGCGGGCTGGCCGACGCCAGGGGGCAGATGGCTGGGGACAGATGAGGCACCAAGCAGAGGTGAGGCCTGGCAGGTCAGGGGGATCCTGGACGAAGGACAGGTTCGATTCATTCTCAGAGGCCCACACCCTCTGTGGAGGCCTCCAGCCCAGGTCCCTTGTCACCAGGAGAGCTCACAAACTCAGCACCAGGACACCAAAGCAGACCATGGCCTGACCCGCCCCTCTCCTGGGAAGCCCTATCTGCTGTTGGACTTCACGGCAGCAGAGCTCCCCAGCTGTCCTCAGCACCCGGCTTACCATCCAGCCCTCCCCTCCACAGGTGGGGACCAGGGCTTGGGAAGGAGAAGGGGTCATGCCCAGGCCAGCAGCTGAGAGCTGTTCCCAGGAGGCCTGGGCCGGGCACACGCTCTGGCTTTGGGTGGGCATCCACGCCAGGCCTCTGTTTTGCCATCTGTGTGGGAGACGGAGAAGTGGAGGCCCCTGGGCCCAAAGGCCCATCTGCAGGGACAAGTTCGAGGCGCCAGGACCCCTGGGAGGGCACTGACCTTCATAAGGCCTGGTGGCCAAAAACGGGGTATTTTCAGCCCAGAGACGAAAGGGGTTTTAGGGCCAAGAGAGTCCTGGCCTGTGACGTCCCTTGGCAACCTCAGCCGGTCACAGCTGCCTCACAGGAGGATCACAGCATCCCCAGGTGACCTCTCTGGATCCCAAGCACAGTTTGCACCTGGCCTGTCCTGGAAGGGCAGCTAGGTGTCCAGGAGACCTAAAGGACACTCAGTTGCCAAGACCAGAACTGGGCCCAGAGGTGGGGGTCAAGGTCGGCGGGTGAAGGAGAGAAATGGAAAGAGGAGCTGAGGGAGCTCGCAGGGGCGCCGGGTCTGGTCCTCCCAAAGCAGCCGCGTGCGCCAGAGTCAGATCCTCCGTGTTCAGTGGGAGGGAGGGCTCGGGACACGGGCAGATGCGGAGATGGACAAGAAGTGGACATCGGGGCTGGGGCTGTGGCTCAGTGGTAGAGCGCTTGCCTCGCATGCGTGAGGCACTGGGATCGATCCTCAGCACCACATTAAAAAAATAAAGATATTGTGTCCATCTACAACTAAAAAATATATTAATTAAAAAAAAAAAAGAAGTAGACATCGGAGGAGACCCAGGAAGCCCGAGGAAATCCACACAGGGCAAGAGACAGGGGGACAGCAGACAGATGATAGGGGAATGAGTGTCACCGCAGGAACGCAGGGAGGAGGCTGGCGAGGCGCCGCAGGAGCACAGCCACGGGAGAAGCAGGGACTCGGCCAGTGGCCTGGAAGAGGGGGCTGGGAGGCCGGGAGGCAGGAGCCTCACGCGAGCTTGTCCTTAATTGTAATTACACGGGAACATTGAGTTTGTAGATGCAGCGGAGATGAAGGCGTTGCGCCTCGGCCATTAATCTAATGGCTGTTAGTCAATCACTCTTCAAAAGGGGCCCGGCTGCGGCTGCGTGGGGGTGGCCCAGCCTGCGGAACTGGCGGAGGGAGGCTGTAAACTAATGGTGCCCTCGGGGACAGCTGAGGGGCAGTTCCGGGAGAACGGAGCTGTCCTGCTCTGTGCAGTCTGTGCTCGGGAACTGCAGACCCTGCAGGCAGCTACCCGCCTGGAAGCCCCCAGCTGGCGAGTGGCTGGTGAGGAGTCTGGTCTGCCAGGTAGCCTGGCAGGTGGGGCTGGGGGCGCAGGAGGGACCCCAGAGGATCCCACCCTCTTTAACTGGCGTTGGGGTGGAGGGAGGTGTCCCAGAAGGGCTGCTGTCTACAGGGCGCTTAGAGGTGAGAACCCGGGAGGCAGAGCAGAGAGGAAGAGGGAAGGGCCCTCCTGGTGGGGAGGTCGGCCTCCACAAAGGTTGAGAAGGAAAGGCAAAGAGGGCCGGGTGGGGCCGGGTGGGACGGGCAGGGTGAGCTGGGGAAGGGGGCAGAGGCCAGGCCACACCGGCCCTCCAAGCCGCAGCGAGACCTGACTGTTCTCCGAGGGCATGGGGAGCCATGGAGGGTCCCCAGCAGACAGGCACCGTTCAGTCAGTATGAAGAGAGCCCTGCCCCCTCGGGAGGCAGATTCAGGGGTCAAAATAAGATCTTTGCCTTACTCAAAAAGCCTCCTGGTCCCAGAGGTGTGCAGGGCACAGTCTCACTGCGCCTGGGGGAAGGCAAGGGCAGCAGGGTGTGGGCAGCAGGCAAGGCTGGGTCCCAGTGGGAGGGCGAGAGCCATGGAGGGGTCCACGGGGTCCTCTGGCCCTGAGCGGTGGGGAGCACAGGCCAGCACAGGGAGTCAGCGCCTGATGCCGACTTAGGCAGCCACGTGGCCTGGAGCGTGGGGTGCGGCTGGGAGACAAGGAGACCGGCCCCCACCGCCAGGCACACCTGCTGGGCGGGTGCCAACCACTGTGGGGCAAGCACCTGTGACACCCCAGCCCCATCCGTCTGGAACGAACCTGCCTGCTCCAAAGTACGCCTCCTCCCAACCCAGCGCCACCTCTGTGGCTCCATCTTTGATCTGGCTCCTGCATCACCCACCTGGACCAGCAGTCACCAGCACCCTGCTCAGGGCTCCCACCCTGCCCCCTGCAGCCTGTCCTCCCTACTGCCACCACAGGGTACCTGTGAACACCAGAGTCAGGGCCCTCCCTCTGCCCACAGCCCACCATGGCTCCCACGTTCTGCAGGAATAAAAGCTCAAGTCCTCCCTGGGGGGCCAGCACCACCTGTGCTGTCCCCTCCCTGCCTCCCTTCTCTCTCCCCTCACTCCCTCTGCTCCAGCCACACATGCTTCTTGCTGTACCTCCAACTCATCAGGCTTGGTCCTGCCTCAGGGCCTTTGCACATACTCTGTACTCAGTCTTGAACTCTTCCCGCGTCTCACAGCTTCTCCTTATTCTGCCTAAACGTCACCTCCTCCTCGAGCCCTTGACTGGTGCTCCCACTCCCTCCCGGCCTAGCCTTCTCCCTGATATCGGTTTCTGCCTGGCACAATGGTCTTCCAGAATGAGCCACTAGTTCCTCAGCAGAGGTTAGGGTTCAGGAAGCCGAGTCAGCGGGCTTGGCCGGCAGCACAGGGCCACGCGCACAGTAAATGCTCAGTTTGTTCGCGTCGCCTGCTGGAAAGGACCCTCACCGCAGCCCCTGTGGGGACTCCGGTGAACCCCATGCCACACAGCAGGAAGCGGGGAACAGGCTCAGAGAGGCGCCTCTAGCGCTGCAAGGACGTCTGCACCCGCTGCTCCCCAGGATTCTGCGGGCGAGGGGAGGTGTCCTGGGCACAGTCCCACTAGCTGAGCCGCGTTTGGGCAGGGGGTGGGGGCACCTGCGCCACCCTGAGGACACTGCGCACGGAGGGGTGGGTTGATAGAGGCCCTGGGAGGTGGGTCTCCTAATTTAACTGGGAAGGGGCCTCGTTTCCCTTTTGATCCCCACCACCACCCCAAGATCGTCCTGGCCAGGCGAGGGGACCCGCGTGGGGGGCGACACGGAGCAGGGGACACGCTTCTAAAGGCGCCGCAGATGTTGCGGATCCCCCGACGCGCGCTCTCGCTCCCTCCCTTTCTTGGGCTCTGTACCCCTCCCCCAAGACGCTCCCCGCTGGCCCGCAGTCCCCTCCCGGTCCTCGCGCACTGGCTCCCAGGTCCCGCCCATCGAGAGCCAGCAGCCAATGCCTGCGCCGCCTGGTGAGGTAATGCTCCCCCTCCGCGTCCCCATTGGCCGGCCTGGAGGGTTCTCCCCGCGCCCCCCAGGGAGACCGAGGCCGTGTGCGCTGCTGGCTTGGGTCCCAGAGTCTTCCGAGGTGCGGGCTGACCCCAGCGCAGACCCGAGGTGGCACCTGGGCACCTGCGCCCCTCCATCGCCCTTACTGTGGGACCCCCACCTGTCTATGCCCCTTTCTGGGCCCGGGTCCTAGTAAGAAGGGGCAGGCTGGCCTCAGAGACCCCAGCCACCTCCAGCCTCCCAGGGACGTCCCGGTGTGAGCAAGGACAGACCCTCCCCGCCACCGCGCAGCGATCAAAGAGCCTGAGCCGCCCCTGCCAGGCCACCGCACTTTCACTGCGCGCCCAGCCGCTGGGGGATCCGGGTGGCAAATGAGCCCCGGCCCCTGTCTGGGCTCAGGAACGATGGCGATGGGAAGCCCGGGCAGGGACAGTGCCCCGTCCCCGCTGCGAGGCCGCAGAAGGGCGGTGGGAGGGCGCCTCGCTTCGCCCGCGGGTCCCGGGGCTCCTTGGCTGTGGCTCGGCCCCTGCGTTCAGCCAGCGAGGATTGACTCGGTCCCCGTCCCCAAAAGGGCGCCTGTTTTCTGAAATGCTTCCTTCCAGTCCCCCTCCCGCAGCCACTCCAGTGACTTTCCATTTGTATTTGTTTTGGGCGGGGGCGTCCTCCGCGGGCCAGCTGTCCGCCTGCGCTGCCGAGCTTCCTACCGAGGTGTGGCCTGCCGCCCGGACGCACGGCTCTGCAGCGCGCAGGGCACTGGCGGGTCGCCCCGGCCCGGTGCCTGTGCCTGGCATCCCGATGGAGGGAGGCGCCAGGACCTGACCAGCGCCCGGCAGGCGCGAGGGAAGGCGGAACCCTGTCTTTACTGGAAAGGTTGATCTGTGTTCATCCGGAATTTTGGGGGAACTAAGTTTGAATTTTTTAAAAAACATGCTGCAGCCAAGTGTTATTTAGGCTGATTACTGAGGGCCTTGGTGCTTTGGAAAATTTCACACCTAAGGTAAAGAAAGCCCTCGGCTTCCCCTGGCTTTGGATGGAACATTCTTTAATTTTTTAAAATTCATAATCTCCCCTCCCCCACTGCCCCCACTGCCTCCACTGCGGTGCTGGGACGGCCCCCAGGGCCCCGCACATGCTAAGCAAGCCTCCTCCACCGAGCCGCCCAGCCCCGGACAGAGCTTTCTGCCACCTGGAAGTCTCCCTCACGCCCACCCCGTGCCTTTCCAGTCTCCAGGCGCTCCCTTGGCCCATCTGGCGCCTCTGGCTAAGCCTGGTGCCTCTGTGATCCCGAGTCCTGGCCATCTCACCTCTTCTCTCCTTTTGATGGCTGCATCGTACTCCAGTGTGCAGCGGGGCCACAGTGCGCGCCTGGTCGCGGGCAGGTGGGCATTTGGCGGTTTCTTGCGTCTGGCGCTTGGGAAGACAGCTGCGGCGAGCGCCCGCGTCCCTGGTGGACATATGCTTTCTCTCCTCTTGGGTAAACACCTAGGAGTTGATGGCGGGCTGTGTGGTAGGTGTGTATTTCACTTTTTAAGAAACTGCCAAGTGGTTTTCGGAGTGACTGAGCCATTTTGCATTCCCACGGTGGCGCCGGGAGCCGGTTCTTGGCATTCCTGTTTTCTTCTCCTTTGGATCGGCTTGGCTTTACCGAGGCGGAATTTAAGGATCCAGTTGGAGGAGTTTTGACAGACGCCTGCGTGAGTGCTACCCACCAGCACGTGCAGCAGCTCCCCAGAAATCTCCCTCGGGCCTGTTTTGAATGTGGACTTGCGCTTCCCTCTCCTGCACTTGGCCATTTACTTGGAAGTGCCACCCCTTGGCAATGGCCACTTTTGCACTTGCCCCCGGGCTGCGAGGGGCCATTATCTAGCGCAGCTGAGTCTTCTCCAATCTATTTCGTTTTTATTTATTTTTTGGTCGCAGGGATTGAATCCTGAGGTGCTTTACCACGGGGCCACACCCCGGCCCTTTCCCTTATTTTGACACAGGCTCTCTCACTACTTGCTGAGTCTCTTTTGGAGCCTGTGATCCTCCTACCTCGGCCTCCTGAGTCCCTGGGATGTGCCACTGCGCCCAGCAATGACTATTATTTAAAAGTAACACCCAGCTGTAGGGCAGTCACTGAGCCCAGCTGGCAGACAAGTGGATACAGGCCACGTCACCCAGCTCCGCCTGGTCCCCACGGACACACAGGCGGAAGAATGGAGGTGCAGCCGGGTGCTGTGGCGGGACTGCACCCTGGCCCTCCAGCTCCCTGCTCCCTTGACTGCCAGGCACCTGCCTTGGGTGCCAGGCGGGTGAAGAGCCTCCCCGACCCACAGGCCATCGGCCTCAGCCCCATCCAGCACGCCAGACTCCAGAAGAGGATTGATTTGCATCTGGAAGACTCTAGAACTTTCTGACGCCCAGCCGTGACGCCTCTGCCCCTCGCACCAGCTGCCAGTGCTCCCTGCTGGCCTGGTGCTGGACATGATCGCCGCCCTGCTGGGGTGCATGTTACCTGCACCCTGAACTCTGGAACATTCTGGATTCTAACAGCCTGGCCCCCAGGGTTTTAGATAAGCTCTCTTACTATGTATTGAGCCTACTGTCTGCCACAGACTCCTCTGGGCAGCGGTGACCAAGGCAGACCCAGCCCCCTAGAGGCCCTGGTCCAGCAGGGGAAGATGGGCACAGGGATGTGGCCACAGTGGGGGATGCTGGGCGGCAAGCGCCCCTCACCGCAGAGACTGAAGCCAGCCTCCTGGGCTCAGAGAGGGCAGGGGACCTCGCCAGGTGGGGGGAGAGCCCAGATGGACCCGTGTGTCCTCCCCCAGAATACCCGTGGGGCAGAGCATGTCAGGGGAGGACCTGACTCAGGCTGGGCCACGGGAGGGTTTCCTGCAGGAAGTGACACCAAGCAAAGACCTGAGGCCGGGACCGGGCCGGCAAGGGAGGACGGGGCAGCAAGCACAGCCTGTGCAAAGGCCCTGAGGTGCTTCGCGGGCCTGAGAGGTGCCAGGAAGGGGAAGGACAGGCCCGTGCTGGCCTGTCTGCTGGCCTGGCCCAGCGCCCAGCCCCTCCTCAAGCCCCCTGACCCCGAGGCTGGGACTGAGGTGTCTGCAGACAGGGGTGCACCCCTGGTCTCTGCTGGGGCTTCCTGGGGGCGTCTTCTGGCCTGACAGGGTCAGCACCTTCATCCCTGAGGCCAGCAGCCCGGGCTGGGGCGGGTCACTCCATCCGCCGGTCAGCGCGAGGTGGATGAGCTGTGCCTCCGAAAAGGCCTGGCTCCGGGGAAACCTGCCGTCTTTGGGGGCCGGTGGTCCCTTTCCTGTTTCCGGGCTCAGCCAGAGGATGGGCTGAGCAGCTCGGTCCTCCCCCAGGCCAGCAGCGCAGCAGGCAGCCCGCCCGGATCTGCGCCCTGCTCCTTCCTCTGCCCTCCTCTCCCCACGTGAGGACCAGGGGGCGCCTCAGTCCCGGTCCCCCACATCCTGTCCTCCCGGCAGCAGCCAGAGGGCGCCCGCGAGCACCTGAGCCAGGCCCCGCCTCCTCCGCCCACCTCCCTTCCGGTCAAAGCCAGGTCCTCCCTGCAGCTCAGAGGGCACCTGGCACCTGCCCTGTCCCCTCCCTGCCTCCTGCCCCCTCCCGCTCCTCCCTCTGCTCCACGCACGTGGGCTCCTTGCCGGGCCTCCGACATGCCAGGCCTCTGACATGCCAGGCTCCTCCTGCCCCTGGGCCTTTGCACAGGCTGTAGGGGACATAAGTTCCAGGAAGGGGATGGGTATATCTGTGTTGGCCGTTGTCACGTCCCAGCATGGTGCTTGGCACACAGTAGGCACTCAGATTCTTTTCACATGGCAATTACTTCATGAAGCCTGAACACAGCTGGCCTTGCCTCCTCCTGGGAGCACTTGGCCACGGACAGCAATAGAGATATTAGGGGAAAAAAGGCTCCGGATTCCGGTCGCCTCCCTCTGCCTTTAATTATTTTGTCGACAAGGCTCACAATTCAGTGAGTCAAGGTGGCATTTGAGAGGGACGGTTCCCTTTAGCGTAGCTGACAGCTAATTTGTGGGAAGTTTAATTACAGGAGGCGTTAATTAACTGGCAGAGCGCTGGGCGAGGAAGGCGGCCATCTGTTCCTGAGAACGTCCTCCCCTCCTGGGTGGGCCAGGAGAGGACAGGGCGTGGGGAGGAGGCGGGGACAGGGAGGGAGGGGAGGAGGACCCAGCCTCCACACCAGCTCCTGGTTCAGTCCGGGCGGAGATCTTGGCAGCTGGCCTCTGTGTGGCCTCCTCCAGTGACCACTGGGAATGGCATTAACAGCTCTTGGCATCTGCCTCTCCTTGGTTGTATCACTAGGAGCAAAGGGTGTGGGATAGAGGAGGTGAAGAACACACTGTCCTTGGCTCACACTGTGGAGGATTGGCACCCACAAAAGCCAGTTGGGAATCGGAACATGGACAGAGCCAAGGATGAGAGATGTCCTAGGCCATCTGGGAGGGGAGGGGTGCCCACCCCACCCCTGTCACCATTCACTCCTTCCTCCCCCTATGCTTTATAGGGATGGGATGGACGTATGTAGAAAGCAACCTCTGAAGATGGGCTTTTTGGATCCAAATTCCAGTTTTGTGCCATCTATACTGTTTGCCCTAGGGAAAATTACCTAACCTCTCTGGGCTTCAGTTTCCCCCTCTAAAAAATGGCATTAGCCAGCTATAGTGGTGCATGCCTGTAATCCAGCGACTCAGGAGGCTGAGGCAGGAGGATTGTGAGATTGAGGCCAACCTCTGCCACTTAGCGAGGCCAGAACCTATCTCAAAATAGGAAGGGCTGGAGACGCGGCCCCCGCTTTAGCGCCCCTAGGTTCGATCCTGGGGTCATAATAAACGGGTAACAACAGTGAGGTCCACTGTAGCCCTGATCTCCGCGGAGGGGTGGAGCCCAGCGTTCTCACGCTGCTGGCCACCGCACTGCCGCAAAGCTGAGGTGCTGCCACTTGTCCCCGCTGCAGGCGTCTGTGCTGAGAGGACGGTTTTCAATAAGCTCGAGGATTCCTGGGCCTCGGCCCGGAGCCCTCGCTGAGCCGCGGCCTCCGCGGGGAACACAGCTGCACGGGTCTCTGGTCTCCGTGTGGTGCCTCCGCTGTGCCGGCTCCTCCCCGCTGGACCGGCTCGGTGTGGCCCCGCGAGGCGGGCGCCTGCCTTTCCAGGCCAAGCCGAGCTGCGCGGTGTCCGGGGCCCCCAAGGACCGGCGGGCGGCTCCGGGCGCAGGCGCGGCGGGCAGCACGCAGCGCCCACAGGCCCCGAGCGCTGGACAGAGCGCTGGGCAGGCCGGGGGTTCCTGTTGCGCAGCCTGCAGCCCCGCGACACCGCCTGCTGCTCTCGGAGGTGACTTGGAGCTGGTCTCCATGGCCCCAAGGTCTGGTGTCCCGGCCCCTCTTCCTCTCTGGCCTCCTCTTTGCTCCAGGGCCCCCTCACATTCCTCCTGCCTCAGGGCCTTTGCGCTGGCAGTTCCTGCTGCCTGGAATGCTGTTCCCTGCGTCTCCCCCACGTCTCCCCATGGCTGAATCCTTTCCGTACGCAGGACTCTGCCACATGTCACCTCCTTGGGGTGCCCTCCCTGATCACCCCTCACTCGTTTTACCACCCCCTGTAACACTGGCCCCTTAACAATGAACTAGATAGCAAGCTCTCTGAGAGCAGGGCCGGGGACCCTCCTGGTCAGAGTCCCGGCGCAGCCCTGAACACATAGTAGGTGCTTATGAAATATGGATGGAGAGCCAGTTGGGGGAAACAGGAAGCACAGGCGGCTTTGGGAACCCATCTGGAATCCTGGCATGGCCCTGGCATGCTGTGTGGCTTCAGGCAATTAGCTGCAGTCTCTGTTCTGCGTGTGCCGGGGGGATTGCCACAGCTGGGCGCCCCAACCCTGCAGGTAAAAGGTCCAAGGCTGGAACCTGGGGTCCCCAGCGTGTCCTTCCCAGCACGAGGGGGTCCCCAAGAGCCCCACCTGGTGCGTGAGCATCTCCGTGAAGCTGGGGGGTCCTGGGCGGGCGCGTGTGCAGTGAGCACCTGCGGGCTGCCCGCCCAGCCGCGGGGTGACCCGGGCATCTCTGCACCGCGGCGCAGGTGCCTCGCGCCTGCCGCCCCTGGAGGCCGGGAGGCAGGACCTCCTGCTCCGCCCCAGCTCTGCGCAGCTGTGCCAGCCGGGCTGAGGGTGCTGAGCGCGGCGCCCTCGGAGAGCCGCCCGGGCCCTGCCTCGGGTGCACAGGTGCGGCGCTGAGGCGCGCGGGGCGAACGGCGAGTGGGCCCTGTGGGCGGCCCGGCGCACAGTAGGGCCTCAGGGAGCTTTTTTCCAGCCCTGGAAAGAGACGCAAGCTAACGGTGGGCGCCATTCATTCACCCCCCAACACGTGTCGCTGTCCACCAGGGTCCAGGGTGCGCGGAGGTGGCAGGTCAACACCTGTTCTCTGCTCTGTGGTGACGCCGCCCTTGGTTTTCACCTGGGCAGTCGCTCACTGGAAATAAAATGACCTCTCCCAGCAGCCCATACTTTCCAACCAATGCAGTGTGAACGGAAGTGGAGTCCGGGCTTTCTGGAAAGTGTCCTTAAAGGGACAGTCAAGTTCTTCCTCATTGCCTGGGATGCATGTGTGATGGCTGGAGCTGAAGCAGCTGCATTGCCCCACGAACAGAAGTCCCCTTACTGAGGATTTTGAACAATAGGATGTACAAAGTGCAGGTTCCAGACAGCACGGAGCCTCCAAGCCATCTGCGGACTCACTACTCATGCTGGGACTAGCCCTGTGCCTGTGCCGCTGCGGCTGGGGCTCACATGCAACCCTGGCTGTTACATGGGTCCCTTCCTGCTTCTATTTCTCCATCCTGCCCCCTCCTGCCTGCTACATAGGACTGGCCACCAAGGCAGCGAGCACTCCCGTGACTTGGGAGAGCTGGACGCTCTGCAGCATCAGGGCCGGAGAACCGTGGCCTCCACCCCGAGCACCTGCAGTTACCGTTTGTCACCTGAAAGTACCAAGAACAACAGTCAGGCCTTCGGGCCGATGTGGCCGTGGTGGAGCAGGTGCCGCGGGGACACACGAGGGTCTGAAGTGCGGCTGGCGGCGCCGAGCCCAGGCCAGATCCCCCAGGGACAGGGGTCCACGTGGGAGGGGCCTGTCCTACCGCACAGCGTTTCCGGAAACCCGAAGCGATTCCAAAGTAAGTTGTTTATTTTTTTTTCTATTTTTTTTAATATCTTTATTTTATTTATCTGTATGTGGTGCTGAGGTTCGAACCCAGGGCCTCACGCATGCGAGGCAAGTGCTCCACCACTGAGCCACAGTCCCAGCCCCAGCTGTTTATTTTAAAAGAAGGCAGCGCGCGCCGCGGGACCCAGGCAGGTTTCCCCAGGAGGGTGGTGCCCGAGGGGGTGGGCGCGACTGGGTGGGTGTGGCCAGAGTGGGGGCGTGGCTTCTGCGGACTGGGCTGGCTTGCGGACTGGGCGTGGCTGGTGGGGCGGGCGTGGCCGGGACGAAGTGGGCGTGGCTGGTGGGTGGGTGTAGCTGGGTGGTGGGCGTGGCTGGTGGAGTGGGCGGGGCGTCCCTCAGTGTCCCGGCCGAGGCCACGTGGCCGACAGCAGTGGAGGGCGAACATCCACATTCAAACCCACTTTATTCTAGAAACATCCATTGCCACCCTCCCGCCCTGGCTTGTCTCTGGCCAGGGCCACAGCCTCAGGAGGGCCCCGGGGGCCTGTCGGAGGGCACCGCGGTGTCCGCCGCCCCCAGGGACGTGGTGCTGCCCTGGTGGCTGGGGCTGGCTCGGGCCAGCAGCTCCAGCCTCCGGGAGCGCAGCCGGGCCTGGATGGCCCAGATGGGCGGCTGGTGGCCCGGCAGGGACACGTCCTCCTCGCCGAAGCTCTCGACCGTGGAGTCGGAGCCGTCCTCCGTGCTGGCCACCGATTGCTTGCACACGGGGCAGGAGCGCCGGGCGGCCCGGGAGAACCAGGGCGCGATGCACTTGCAGTGGTAGGTGTGGGAGCAGGGCAGGATCTTGAGCCGGTCGCCCTCCTCGTACTCGTCCAGGCAGATGGCGCACAGGTCGTGGCTCCGCGTGAAGGTGCGCACCTGCGCCTTCTGGCACGCCTGGGCCTTGGCGGGCGGCGCCTGGGGCCACCAGCTCTGCACCCAGAGCCACAGGCGGCGCAGGATGAAGCAGGTGGAGGCCACCAGCGCCAGGGTGCGGCCCAGCACCCAGGACATGGCCAGCACCGGGTGGCAGTCCAGGTCCGGGCAGGGCGGGGCGTCGGGCAGCAGCAGGATGTGGGCGGACTTGTCGCAGCGCACCATGACCCGCAGGTCCTGCGAGGCGGCCTCGCCCACGAACACCGAGGGGATGGCGATCTGGCGCCGCAGGTCCTCGTAGACGTGGGCCATGCGCACCAGGTCGTCGGAGCGCACGTTGTGCACGATGGCCGCCTCGAAGCCGGCCCGCTGCGCGTTCAGGACCTTGAGGTCGAAGGTGCAGTCGTAGCGGCGGATCAGCGCGATGGCGCCCAGCGAGCGGTTGCCGGGGCCCGGGCCCTCGATGGGCTGGCAGGCGTTGGCGGGCTTGGCTTCCATCAGGTAGCCCCGCATCCCCCCCGGGGCCAGGGGCGCCCCAAACAAGGCTGGCAGATCCGCAAAGTCCACCGAGCTGGCGTTGCCCTCCAGCACCGCCCGCACCACCGCCTGCGCCGGCACCAGCAGCAGGGGCAGGATCAGCCAGGCCCCGACGGCCAGGGCTGGGGCTGGCCTCCTCATGGCAGCCCCCTCCTCCTGCAGCTCCAGGCTAGGTCCCCCCGGGGACAGCGGGCTCCAGGAGCCCCTGGGGCATCTCTGGGGCCTCCTAGGGGCTCGTGGGCCAGAAACGAAGGGAGGTGAGCTGGAGGGGGCTGGCGGGCAGCGGCGCGCAGTGCCTGCAGCTGGACCGCCCTAGGCAGAGACGGCCCCTGGTGGCAGCCCGGCCCACATGGTGTCTCAGAAGCCTGGTCTCAGGGGTTCCTGCCCCAGCCAGCCTTTCTGCCAGATGACACTGAGCCAGGAGCCCTCAGGGTTCTAGATGCCTCCAGCCTCTGTGACATCGTCCCTGCTTCCTCCAGTCCCCGGGAGCCCCCAGCGGCCTGGGCCTGGGGCGGGTGGAACTTCCCGAGGCCCCTGACGTGGGCCCAGCAGCCTTTGAAATCCTTCCTAAAGCTCAGAGCGTCCCGGCTCCTGGTACCCCTGGGTGCCACATAGGGGACCAGTGTTCCCCCACATGGGCTCAGTCCTCAAGCTAAGCTACCGCAGGGTCCTGGAAACCCAAGGAGAAGATGTCACTGTCACCCCGCTCTGAGATTCCCAGAAGACCTGGACTTGTTGCCCGCAGGAGTTCAGCTCTTAAGACCCGGAGCTGCCTTCTCCCTGCTCCCCGGCCTCACTCACTCCAGCCACCCGGCTCCTGGCTGGGACTCCATCCTGCCTCAGGGCCTTTGCTCGGCTGCACCCTCCCTCCTCCAGAGCCCAGGTTACCCCGTGACCTGATCCTCAGTAGCCCCTGCAGCCCTGCTCTGCTCAGTGTTCCCCTGATGGCGCCTTCCTCCAGCTCCAAGCCTCGTCTACCATCTGCCTCCCTCATCGGACCAGGAGTTCCTCAAGAGAGACTGCCTGTCCTCAGCCTCCAAAATAGCCCCTGGCACACAGTAGGTCCTCAGGTCCTGTGAAAGAAATGAAATGTCCCCAACCCCCATTTTGTGACGGAGACACTGAGTCCAGTTCAGGGTCCGGGCACAAGGGCAGGACGCAGAGTCCCACGTCGGTAGGCTCTCGGCTCCCGCCACCCCGCAGCCTGCTTCTCTTTCAAACAAGTGGGGGTGGACAGGTGGGGCTAAGGAAGGGGACACACAGAGCAGACCGTGTGACCATCAGATGCCCTGTCCTGGGGCTTGCTCTCTGTAGGGAGAGGGCAGAGCTGGAGGTGGTGTGCTCCCTTCTCCGTCTTTCTGGTTGGTCCTCGTCTTAGCCACTGTCAAGGAATTTGTGTGGGCAAGTGACAGAACTCAGTGCACCCTGGTTTAAGTGGAAAAGAGAACCTGTCAGTTTGTGTGACTGGTAGTTCTGGAGTGTGGGACTCAGGTGAGGCTGGCTCCAGGCCCTCAAAATGGCCAACCAGGAATGTGTTTCTCTCCCGCTTGGATTTCCTCCTCCTGTCTGGGCTTGGCTTGCTCTGTCTTAGGCAGCTCCAGGCCTGCATCTTACCAGCTTGGTCACCCGGTGGAAAGAAAGTGTATCATTCCCGTGTGACGCAGAGCTCCCATAGGCCCCTGTCAGCTCATCTTTAGGCTAAGCAGTGGCTGGAGGGGTGCAGCACCTCAGCCTCGGCCTCATGCCTGGGGTGGGGTCCCAAAGCCTTGGGGAGGCCGCGGGAAGAGGTGCCAACTTCTCTGGGGTGGCACGACCCAACGCTCGCACAGAGGAGCCAGGAGCCCCACCCGGCACTGCCAGACCCAGGCATGGCGCTGGCTTTGAGCTGGGGTCAAGGGCGTTCTTTCTCCAGTGTCACATCAGGGCTCTGGCACACACAGGCACCACAGTGGGCCCAGTGTTCCTGAGCGGGGCACCTCACGGAAACTCAGAACAGAGGGCGCCTCCACCTCCTCCCCAGCCTCCGCTACCCTGGCCTCCGCCTCCACCCATGGCCCAAGCACTTTCCTCCGCCAGCTGTGCCCTCCCCATGCCTCCTGCAAGCTAGCAAGACCAGACGCTCCTCCAGCTCCTCGGTCAAATCTGCAAAAAGAATCCCAAATACCAGAGTCACGAGTGTGGGTTCCAGTCCCAGCCCTGCTGCCTGCTTGCTGGGCGACTCTGGGTCTGTAGCTGCCCTCTCTGAGCCCTGATTCGCCTCTCTGTGAAGGATAAAGGTACTGCTACCCATGGTGACATCTGCTTGGGGCCAGCAGCATGGTGTGTCGGTGGGGTCTACTTGTCTCCCACTCTGGGTGCAAGTGGCCCAGGGACTGTGAGCGGTCAGGGAAGACCCTCCTGGTTTCCGGCTAGGCACAAGACCCAGGTCTGACCAATGAGAGTGTGGCCATCCTCCAAGCCACAGTGACTGGCTCGGGGTGAGACCCCAGCTCTCAAAGGGGTATGGGAGGGAGCAGACCAGGGTAGGCTCCTCATCCAGGCCCGACCAATGAGAGCGCTGCATCCTCCCAGCCACAGTGATTGGTTCATGGTGGAACATGTGATCCAGGCTGGGCCAATGAGAGCTGGCCCTGGGACCTTCCCTAGGAAGCATCAGGAGTGTGGCCCTGAGCCCGAAGGGGCAGCCAGTCTGCGGGCAGTGGCCTCCCTCCCCCTCCCCCTCCCCCTTTGTCCCCTGAATGCAGGGATGGTCCCCAGGGCCTGGCAGCTCTACCCCTGAGCTGCCCCGACCCCACTCGTAGGCTCTTCACTTAGCATTTCTGTCCTTTTGACCTGGAGTCCCCCTGGCCGTGCCTGGAACCCCCCTGGGGGCTCGGCTGGCTGCCCTGTGCAGGAGAGTCACACCTGGGGGCAGCCCTGGCCAGTGGCTGAGGGGACCAGCGGGCTTCTGCCCTTGTCTCCTATGGACGTGTGTCGGCCACACTGTCCCCACGTCCTTCTATTTCCCTGTCTCCATCTCCCTTCCGTCTCTGCTTCTCTCTGGGACTGTCCGCTCCCTGTCCCTGTCCGCCTCTCCTGCAGGCGACCCTGCCCCAGCTGACACACAGTGGGTCCAGGCAGCTCGGAGCCACACACACCATCGTCCTGGACACAGAGCAGCTGGCACGGTGGGGCCTGCCCTGCGTCTCATGGTGGGTGACGTGCCCCTCGGCTCAGCACGGGCCTCCCAGCTGTGAAGCAACCCCTCCAGCTCACACTCCCCCAGTGCCTGTGGACACAGCTGCCCACGAGCCCTCCTGAGGGGGCGCCCACACCACAGCAAAATGCCAGGCCCGGGGACCATCCCTGCATTCAGGGCACAAAGGGGGAGGGGGAGGGGGAGGGAGGCTACTGCCTCCCTGCCGCAGCTTAGAAAGAGAAAAGGTTGGCTCTGCCTCAGAGTTTGGAGGTTCCAGTCCGCGATCACTTGGCCCCATCGCTTGGGCCTGTGGCGAGGCAGGAGCGCGTGGCGGAGCAGACCGCTCACCTCCTGCCCGGAGCAGAGAGAGGAAGAGGAAGAGAGGGGGTCCTTGCCGACGGCCCCAGACCTCCCACCAGGCCCGCCTCTTAGAGGTCCCACCCCTCCCCGCGGCACCAGGCTGGACCTCACCTAACACAAGGGCCTTTGGGGACTCCTCCTCGCCCCGTGAGCGGGGACCTTGGTTTCCCTGTTTCCTCACCCTCCTGGCTGTGGGCTGGAAGAGAGGGACAGCGCCCATCTCCCTTGTCCCCTGCAGCCCGCATTTGGCCTGGAGGCTCCAGTGCTCACAAGGAGCTGTCACGGGGTCCTTCTGCACTGGGACCCTCACGAGCAGGCCCAGGCTCCTGTGGAGGGCATACGCCTCGCCGGCCGCCCCGACCTCTGTGTCTTGGCCTCCACCTCCCCCCACAGCCTCCCTTGTGTGACTCCGTTGCTGCCTTGCTCTACCCACAGTGCAATGCATGTGGCTCCCACTGCCCCGGCCTGACTTCAGGGCACCCCCCAATCTCAAGGACCCCTGATTTTGCTCCTGCCCCTGAAACACCCCAACCCCTCTGCCCGGGACCCTCTTCTACATCCACACACAGGCAGGAAGTAGGGTCCCCATCCATGGCTGGTGGGACGCAGATGGCAGCCTCCTGGGTACGGAGTGTGGGGACAGCGAGTCAGACCCCTGATGCTCCCGTGAGTGGGGCACCTCCCGGTGACATCGGTCACACACACTATGGCCTGTGATTGCTGATAGAGCAACTGTGTTCCCATCAAGAGGAAACTAGCTAACCGCTCCAGGCCTGGCCAGGCTGAGGAGTACTACACAGCCCTGAAAAGGCGTGGGGCACCTCCCTGTGCTGACATTGTGCGTCTTGGTGAGGTAGGAAAGGCTGAGCGTGCAGGCGTGTGTACCCAGCACTGTCAGCAAAGCAGGGAGGGGAAGCCGTCTTCTGCCTCCAGCGCAAGGGGCCGTCTGGCCTCCAGGGCCACGGGCCACAACCAGTTGTGAATATTTAACAGAAAGTGTCATGAGGACTGAACATGCACAGGGTGCCTCTTGTCCTCCTCCCCGAGCTGCGCAGCCCTCTTGTGTGTTGAGTTAAAACCGCGTGACGGCTTCCCCGCACAACCAATGAAAGTATGAACATACGCGGAGCCTGAGAGCCGGGCGTGTTCTTTAGGACCCGTGCCTTGGCTGGCTGGATCCTGACGTCCCGGTCACATGCCGCAACTTCACCTGCAGTTACACACTGGTGTCTACTAACAGCAGGTCCACTGTATACAGTAGGCGCACCATAAAGGCTGGCTGCAGCAATGTGGAGAGCACATGAGCTGCGGTGCCGCTCAGCTGAGGCCTGCACCCGTGGCAAGAGAGGCATCCCTGAGAGAGGTGGCAGGATCGATCTTGAGCAAAAACCATGGTGTCAGGGACCTGTCCCCACCACGGGCCGCCGCCACCCCTAGCACCCCTTCACGCTGCTCTGGGCTTTCTTCTCCTTCGCGGGGTCTCTTGCTGAGCAGCGCTTAACCTGATGGACGTAGGATCGGCCATTGTCCTCCTTTGGGGTCGTTGCTACTCGGTTTGCAGTTACGGCAATGAAATGCCCGAGGCAGCGTCCTTCGCAGGAGGAAGGCTCCGCTGGGCTCCCGGTCCCCGAGGTCTGGGCACGGACCCAGGGTGCTGGACACACCCTGTCCCGTCCCCACCCCATGGGGCTCTGCCTGGCACGGGGAGCCGGTGCTGAGCCACGTCCAGACCAAAGACCAGGACGGTGTGAAGAGCAAGGAGCTCCGTGGGGCGTCGGGGGGGGACCCAGCCTCTGAGGGCCACCGGGCGCCAGAGGAAGGGACTCCGCAGAGTCCAGAGGGGCTCCCGCAAGACCGCCATTCAGGTGGGAAGAAAGAGGGTGAGTTCGCAGGAGGGAATCTGGTGGGCGCATCCTTGGCCAAGGACCAAGGTCAGCGTCACAGTGGTGACCTGCGCTGACACCGTGTGCCTTCTACCATGATGGTCTGAGAAGGCCACCGTGGGCCTGTGGGGCTCTGGGCAGGAGGCACAGCCCAGCTGCACCCAGGAGATTGCCGCAGCGCCAACCAGGGACGTCCTGCCAAGCCCTGCCGGGGCCTTCAGGAGCCGGGTCGGCAGGACGAGGACAGACGGGGGGAGACAAAGGTGACAGGTGACCAAGCAGCACGTGGGACCCTGGTCGGGGTCCTGGGATCCCAGGACAGAAGGAAGGCATTAGTGGAGGGTCTGGCAGGACATCTGGAAGCTGACGTGCCCTCTTCTAGAGGAAGGACCCGCGTGGGGGTTGCTGGGCCCGGGAGGACGGGCAGCGAGGGTGCAGAGAATCCTGTGGCGGGTTGTAGGGCAGCCGGGCAGCAGGAAGAGCTCCGTGGGGCGTGCTGGGGACCAAGTCCAGGGCCTCCACCCCTGAGCTGCACCCCACTCCTTTGTATTTTTTATTCCGAGAGAGGGTCTTGCTAAGTTGCCGAGGCTGGCCTCCAGGTTGTGATCCTCCTGCCTCAGCCTCCCAGGTAACTGGGGTGACATGTGCAGCCCAGCCAACATATGTTTTTTGAAACCTGGGGGAACTCAGTAAGGACCGAGTGACAGGGTGACGCACAGACGTCCTGGTCTGATGGCCGTTCTGCTTATGTAAAGTGTCAGCTTCAGGGGAAGCTGGGAGGAGGGTGTTCAGAAACTCTGGGCTATTTTTGTAATTTTTCTGTAAGTTTAAAATTATTTCAAAACAAAACATTAAAAAAAAAAAACCCAGAAATCCTTAGGCACTAAAAAAATCCTTAAGGCACTAAAAAAAAAAGTCTGAGGCAGCGGCTGTCCTGGCAGTGGTGAGGGACGTCCTGGGCAGGAGCTTTTACAGGAGGCTTGAAGGGAGGGAGGCGCTGGGGTCAGTGGCCCTGGGGGAGGCTGGGTGTGCGGGAAGGGGCCAGCAGGTGGCCAGGCAGGCCTCAGGGCCCGGGCAGCCTGCATTTTACTGCCTGTGGAGCCAGGTCCACTTGGGGTCCCCAAAGGAGCTCCTGAGCCCGGGGTCTTGGGACACGTTATGTAAGTGGGAGCCGGTCCCAGGAAGCCCCAGGATGAGGCCCCGGGTACCACGCTGGTGGCCCTGGTGGCCCTGGCGGCCCTGGCTCAGCCCCCACACACCCTGAAGCAGCAGCACTTGGCAGCACAGGATAGCAGGGCCTGCCGGCAGCCGGGCTGCTTCCTGGGCCCTCTGAGCCTGTCCTGAGCGGGCACCTTCGAGTGGCCCGCAAGGACCAGGAGTCGGGGTGCCCAGTATCCCAGCCCGAGGGAGGGGCACAGTGCTGACCCCTCCGGCTGCCACCAGCAGACGCACAGCCCCTCGGGCAGAGCCAAGGCCAGGTGTCGCCAGCACCGCGGGCACGGCAGGGCCCAGGGCGGCCAAGCGGGCAGCTGCTGGCACCAGTGGCCAAGCCCATGGGCCCCAAGGCAGGCCCACGAGCTCCACATGACTATTGAAATCCACCAGCGTGAAATGCAGTGAGGCCTCAGGACCGTGCCTGCTGGCCCCCGTTCACATACTCCACGGCCACGGGCGCCCTGTTCCACGGCACAGGCCTCCAGCCGTCCTCCCCCCAGAAATTCCTGATGCGCAGCTCTGCACCAGAGCATGTGAAGCGAAGTGATCCGATCCGATAAGCTCTGAGAAGACCCTCTGACAGCTAAGGGACAAAAACCCAGGCCAGGGGCATGGGGAGACTGGGGAGGTGTGTGGGAGGAGATGCGGCTCAGACCAGTGCAGTAGTAGTAGGGCAGGAGCACCGCCACTGAGGTCCCGACTCTGGGGTGTAGGTGCTGGAGGGGAGGAGGAAGAGGTAGGCGATGCTTGGGTTCCACCGTAAGTGGCAGTTGAATCGAGGACCCGGAGTAGGAGCAGACTGGGGCAGAGGCACGTGGGCACTGCGCTGTCCCAGGGCCCCTGAGAAACCCACGGGGATGCCCAGTTGGCAGCTGGACTGTAACCGCGGAGGCCCAGGCAGACGGGGAACCTGGGCCCACAGGGCGTTTTGGCCACAGGCCCAGCTGGCAACCGCTGGGCCGTGATGTAACTTGCCAGGCGGAAGCCGAGCGGGTGCCCGGGCAGGAGGCACAGCCTGCTCAGCGCCGCCGGGTTTCGCCTCCAAATGGAGGCAGGGCGCGCGGCGTGTGTGCGGGCGAGTTTAATTCGGGAATGAATTTAATTCTAACTCCGCCGACTGCGGATGGAAACAGCTGTCTAACGAGCTAACCGCGGTTTTAAATAGCCGGCATCTGTGTGCCGTCTGCGCCAGCACCCCAAGGCCACCCGCCACTCTGGGGCACCAGGCTCGCGTGGGGGAGGGTGTGGGACCCCTGGTGGCCCCTCTGGGAGTTGTACAGAATGTGGGGGTGGCCATCCCGGGACCCCGACCACCAGGCTACGTGACCGTGAGCCCCTGGGACCCTGCCTGGTGTTTCCTGAGGACTTGGTATCCAGTAGGCGCTCCATAACTGCTCAGAGACCCAGAGGAGAGCCTACACTCACTGGATGTTGGGTCTCGCTTCTCCCCACCCAGGTGCAGTGGCTCCCGGCTGCTTCAGGTCCTCTCCATCCTGGGGTCACAGGTGCCTTGTCTCTGAAAACGGGGGCTTGAGCCAGACCCTGTGGGGACCTCAGCCAGGCAGATGGTGTGTCCCCCAGCCCCTCAGCTGCCACCTGGCTGCGTGGCCAACAGGACCTGTCTCCCCACCTGTGACCTGAGACACTGAAAAGGTCTGAGGTGTCCACAGCCCGCCCTGATGCATGAGCTCTGAGTGTGACTTGTCCCCTGTCAGCGACTGTGCCCTGTGATTTCTAAGGGCAGAGAGGACGAGGGAAGGGCATGGCAGGGCAGTGAGAGTGTGGGGCCAGCTGGACAGGAGGCCGGGGAGGCCTCACCTGAGGAGGCAGCTTTGAGGTGATACTGCAACTAGGGAGGGGCTGTGCACGCATAATCCAACAGCAGAGCGTTCCAGGCAGCGGAGCAGCCGGTGCAAAGGCCCTGAGGCCAGCGCGGGCTTGGGCGCCCCACAAACAGCAAGGCACCTGTGCTGCAGCAGGAGCAGGGAGAGCACAGGTGCCCTGCGGGTTGCATATGCGGCTTACGCGTTAACCCAAGGGAAACGGGGAGCCACTGCGGTTCTGGTGCGGGGAAGCGAGGTCTGACTTTGTGCTGAATGTACAGCTCGCCGCTGGGTTTCTGTGAGCATTAATTAAGTGGTTGCTGGATGCCGAGCCCTCAGAGGGCGCCACACAGAACCCAAGTCGCTCACGGCACGTTGGAAGGGAGATACTGGAGGCACGAGTCCCACCCCAGCCGGGGGTGGCGCAGCCAGGTGGTGGCGCTCTGGACTAGGACAACCCAGCCGAGTCCCAGCTCTGGACGGCCACATCCCTGTCCTGTGTCGCCTTCGGTAACCGAGTGGTCGCAGGGATGGAACAAGATCCGGCCCTCCTGATGAGCAGTTACTGCGCCGCAAGGCTCCGCCCTGCCGGGTCGGGTCTGGGCGTCCCCAGGGGCCAGGCTTTGAGGGCTTGGTCCCCAGGGTGGTGCTGGCAGGAGGTGGCCGAGGCTCTAAGAGGTGGGGCCTGGCAGGGGTCTGTCCCTGGGGCCCAGGACGGGGCTTTCCGTTCCCAGCCGCCCGCGAGCGGCCCCGTCCACTGCCCGCCCGGTGCTGAGCAGAGCACCCTGCGCAGGCGCCGTGGCCATGGGCAATGCCAGCTGCCAAGGAGGCTGAGGCAGGAGGCGCACAGGGTGAGGCCCGGCTGGGCCACTTAGCGAGGCCCCGTCCCAAGAAAGAGAAAAAGAAGAAAATGCAAAGCCACTTACAGTGACCAAAAGCCCATCCCGGGTGCTTGGAGGGGGTGAGGGGAGGGCCCGGGGCTGGAGGGGCCCTGGGGTCTGGGGGAGGCGTCACCCCTCCATCGCGCTGGTGGCTGTGCAGAGGGGCCTCCGCTGCACGCCTGGCCCCAGCCTGGGTTTCCTCCCCGTGAGCCGTGGCACCGGGGTGGCAGGGGCGAGCTGGCCAGCCTGGACGTCGCGTGTCACGCACACGCATGCACGTGAGGACACGTGTGCTCACCAGGGGCCTCCAGGCCGCACGACCGGCCCTGCGCGCACGTGCCGACGCGCGGCTCCAGGAGGGCGGGACTCGGGGGCATGAGCGCAGCCCTGGGCACCGACGCCCGCAGCTAAGCCCGGTGCCAATGCGCGGGGAGCCGCTGGGCACCGCGTGGCCGCGGAGGCCACCTCTGACCTGAGCGCCACCGGGGGACACGAGATGAATCGCTGCCATCAGTGCGGCAGGGAGGGCGCCAGGTCCCAGCCCTCCCGCCCAGTTCAGGGAAGGATGGGTTTCCACCCCTGCGTCTCTGCGAGGTGACAGCTGTGCAGAGAGGATTTGGAGAGTGGCAGGGGCCTGGGACCAGCACCACCCAGCACCTTGGGTGTCCCTCTGGCATTATGGAAAGTGGCCAGCAGCCCCCTCCCCTTCTCCAAGGATCAGTGGGCACCCGCCCTTCATCAACAGAGGCTCCTGCAGAGGAGAGGAAGGGAGCTTGAGAGTGAGGTGGCTTGGGGTCAGAGAGACGCCGATCCAGTTCAGTCTCTGACGCTTGGGCTGTGTTACCTTGGAAAGTGCCTTTACTTTCTGGGCCTTGGTTACCTTATCTGCAAAATGGGGATAGTAATGGTATCCTGTGTTTCGAGACTTCTGTGAGGCCTAAGGTGGCTCTCGATCGTTATGAAGGTGCTGGGGTGCGGCACCAGACCCACACAGCATCCCCCAAGAAACTAGAAAATTCTCAGTGTGGGGCCGGGTATACAGTAGGTGCTGCATTAATGTCAGCTACTATGAGGAAACTATTCTTACCATTTGTTGAGCACTAGGCACTGTCCTGGGTCACCTCCTATTTACTTCTTAATCTTTCATCCTTGCATTTTATATATGGAGGCTCACAGCCATGCAAAGACTTGGTCAGGGTGTCACAGCAGAAGGTGGCTCAAGGACTTCAGAGACACTGCAGTGATCTCCAGACCTTTTCTATCTGCTGATGGGAAAACAGACCCAGAGGGGCCAGGGAGGTCCCCAAGGTGCCAAGCCCAAGCCTGGCCTCGGGTCTCCAAAGACTCAGATACTCCCAGTCATGCGCCTGCTTTCCACAGCTGCGGGAGCCGCCTGCCTGCCATTCAGCAAGCGTGACAGCGTCTTGGCTGGCTGCTGCAGTCCAACCAGGACCACCCCCAACCAGGGCCGCCCCGGGAGCCCAAGGCGGAGGCGTCCAGGAGGCCGTCTGCAGAGGGGAGCCACGCACAGGGCCTGGCCACACACACCCGAGCGTCCTCTCCAGGGCAGGAGCGAGGGGACAGCTGCCGTGGGGACAGACCTGAGGTCCGCGTGCTCACGAGAGCCAGACACAGGCCACAGGGTGTGACTCAGTGACAGGAGAGTCCAGCACGGCGTGGACCTGCGGGTGCAGGGCTGTGGGGCCAGGCGTGAGCTCTGGCTGATGGAATGTTCTGGAACTAGGTGGAGGTGACGGCCTCGCGGCCTCGCGATGCACCAGGAGTCAGGAGCGGAGGGTGTTGCACTGTGAACCTTCAACCTCGATGAGAATTTTAAAATGTTAGACAATAAAGCCTTCGGGGTGCTGGGCTTCCTCCTGGGGTGCTGGGGTGCTCTGGAGCTGGGCGCAGCGTGGCCGCGGGCAGGTGGGACGCCCCGCCGCGGCCATCCAGGGGTCTCACCTGTGCTGCGTGCACTTCACCTCAGTGAAAGTGATACAGCAGAACAGGAGCCCCGCCCTGGGTGGCCTCGCTGACCCTGCGGCACAGAAGCTTCCAGAACACCCCAGCTGGCCCGCCTCCTGTGGCCTGTGCCCCGTACTGGAGTCCCAGAAGGCAGGGTCGCCCGGGGCGGCTGGGAGTTCCTGCGCAGGGCAGAGGCCAGGCAGACCCCTCCCACTGTCCCCACCGCGTAAGGATGCTTGTCCTGAATCCCTCTCCTTTTTTTAGGGTGGCTCAGGTCTGGGGCTTTCTTCCGTGGCCTCCAGGCCTCCCCTCTGCAGCCTCCACCCCCTTCCACACATAGCCAGGGATCTGTGGACGCACAAGGAGACGGCGCTCCTCTCCTGCTCAGAACCCCCCAGGTGCCCAGTCCCCATGAATGAAGCCGGAGTCCTCCCTGCATCCCCGCAGGGCCCTGCACAGCCCGCTTCCCTCTGCTGCAGCATGCAAGCTCCTCCTGCCCCTCCTGCCCCAGGGCCTTTGCACGGCTGCAGCTCTACCTTGTGGCACTCACCCCTGGCCCAGCCCCGCTCTTGCCTGTGACTGATCACAGCGCCACCGTCTTCCCTCATTCCCTACTGACTGAGGGACAAGAGGCTGGGGCTCCTGAGGAATGAGGCTGCCCCAGGGAGTGGGGCTGGGCAGCTTGGAGACCCAGCCAGAGGCTGGACCTGGGCAGGCGAGATGTGCAGAGGCTGTTCAGCCTGAGGACCATGGCGGGGTGGCCTGGGGTGTGGGGAGCCCTTGGCACTTGCCCGGTGCCAGATCTCGCCCATCAACACTCGCCAGAGGTGCAGGAAATATTTTCTCCCCGGCTGACACTTTTGGCAAAATACAATTCCTCCAGCGTTTTCCCTGTGCAAAAAACATGTCCATCAAAACCGTCCCTGCGGCGACTGCAGAAGGAGGAGGCCGCCAGGCTTGGTCCAGGGAGGAGGAGATGGCGCATCTCTGTCTCGCCCCTGCGCACGGGAGAGCCACGTAACAGTAGCCAGAGTAACGGTAAACGCCGGGCCACTCAGGGAGCGCTGGGGAGGCTGGACGTCCCACTGCCCAAGCCGCTACCGGCCCTGCACAGCTCCACCCTTATTATCTCCACTTTCAGATGAGGAAGCCAAGCTCAGAGACAGAAAGCCTCTTTCCCAAAGTCACACAGCAAGGCTAAGATTTTTTTTTTTTTAATATTTTTTAGTAATACGTGGACGCAGTGTCTTTATCTTGTTTACTTGTGTTTTTTTTATGTGGTGCTGAGGATCGAACTCAGTTCCTCACACATGCGAGGCAAGCCCTCTGCCACTGAGCCACAACCTCAGCCCAGCAAGGCTAAGATTTGACTCCAGTTCGTCCTTGGCCTCCCCGGGGATGCCTGGAGGCGCCTCTACCCCCAAGGGACCAGCAAGGGCTTGGAGCGGACTCCACTCCCAGCTCCTGCTGTGGCCAGGGCCTCAGTTCCGTCAGCCTGTGATTATCTCTTCTCCAGCTGCAGACATCATCCTTGTCACATACTAGTTCCCCGAGGCCCCAAGCCAGGGACAATTGTGGCAGCGTCCGCAGCTGGCTCACACAAAGGAAATAAAAATAGACGTTAGGCCTGGTGCAGTGGGAGGCTGAGGCAGGAGGATGGCAAGTTCAAGGCCAGCCTCAGCAACTCAGCAAGAGACCCTGACTCAAAATAAAAACGAAGGGCTGGGGGAGGCTGGGGGAGCGCTACCAGCATGTGGAGGGCCCTGCTCCACCCCAGCACTGGAGAAGGGACCCCCAGGGACTCCCCACCTCCTCACCCCCTGTGGGAAGCCAGCAGGCCACTCCCTCACTGCCAATGTCCTTAGAAGTTAGGCATCTGCTGCCACCTAAATTCAAGTTCAAACGCCCCCCATGGCCCCATGCTCTCAGCCCCACCGCTCTCTGAGTCTCAAGGGGCGAGACAGACACGAGCAGCAGGTAGGACGGTGGAACGTGGGACCAACAGGCTGGGTTCAAATCCCAGCTCTGCCAGTTTCTTGCTGTGCAAACTTAAGCAGGTTGCTTGACCTCTCAGTGCTACGGTTTCCTTGCTAATAAAAGGGACTCACAATCCGGGCTCAGTGGCACATGCCTGTCATTCCAGAGGCTTGGGAGGCTGAGGCAGGAGGATCACGAGTTCAAAGCCAGCCTCAGCAATGGCGAGGCACTAAGCAGCTCAGTGAGACCCTGTCTCTACATAAAACACAAAATAGGGCTGGGGTGTGGCTCAGGGGTCGAGGGCCCCTGAGTTCAATCCCTGGTACCAGAAAAAAAAAGGGACTCATAAAAATAACTGCTGCCTTCCGATTTAAAATGCTGTTGTTCCAAAAAACACATGGGATGAGGACAGGCGCACAGTAGGTGCTCATAAATAGAGTGGAGTTAGATGGTCACTCCTGAGGGCACCGAGAGTGGCTACTGCATCCACACCCAACCGACCTGCCGCAGGAGGAAGACAGCACTGGCCGGAGCCCAGCCTCTGCCCTCACCAGCCTCCGCCCGCCCGGCCTCCTCCATCCCTGGTCCCTGGCGGGGGACTGACTTTTCTAGAAGGCTGCCCCTCCTCCCAGTTTCCACCGGGAGCCGCATAAATCCCGCTTTACGGCTGTTACTGACGGGAGCGGGAGGCTGTCCTGGCGAGGCCCAATTAATTTCCCTGTCTGGCATCTGTGAGCCTGGCGAGTTTCTGAGCTCCTGCGGGGAGGGGCAGAGTGAGCTGGGGACAGGCCAGGCTGAGGACAAGGACGTGGGCAGGCCGGTCCTCTAGACGCCCATCCGAGGAGCGCTGTCCGGGGAGCCCAGATTCCCAGTCCCGGCCTCTCTGGAAGGTGGATGCAGGTGAGGGGGTGGGGCTCCCAGGTTTAAATTAGGATGAAAATGGAAGTGGACCAAGGGGACATCCCAGCGAGACCTAAAAGTGGCTTTGGGATGGATGCTGGCTGGCAGAGGGCAGAGCCTGTGCAAAGGCCCTGGGGCAGGACCAAGCCTGCGTGTTGGGGGCAGGAGCCCAGGGTGGAGCAGAGGGAGGCCGGAGGCAGGGAGGACCTGGGCTTGGATCTGAGGGAGGCTGAGCCGCGCAGGCTGCGGACCCAGCGGCCGGGCTTCGGTGCTCACAGGCGCCCCCTGGCTGCTCTCGGAGAAAGTCGGGGAATCCACGGTGACCTTGGCCCGAGGCGGAGGCTGCGAAGCCAAGGCCTCGCTCTTCAAAAGGAAAATCGCCCGGTGAAGACAGGGCGAGGCGCCTAGCTCCTCCGCGGGCTGGGGATGAACTCGCTGCCGTGGCGCCAACGCTGTGCCTCTGCCCTGGGAGCCGCGGCCTCCCAGCTCCTGAATGTGTGGAGCCCACGAGGCTGTCACGCTTCACTGAATTTTAATTATTTTTCAAATCATGTTCAAGTACACATAGCGTAGGTGTGGCCCTCTCTGCCAAGCGTGGTGACACGGCCGTCATCCCAGCTACTAGGGAGGCTGAGGCAGGAGGATCACTGGAGCCCGAGGTTGAGGCGAGTGGGCAACAGCGAGGCTGTGTCTGTTGCCACCTTAACCATTTTTTGTTTTGTTTCGTTTTGTTTTCCCCGGGCTGGTGGAACCCCAGCCTCGTGCCCACCAGGCCAGTGCCAGCCCCCAGCCACGCCTGGCCTGCCGCAACCAGCAAGCGCAGCCCAGGGGCACCGAGCCGCCAGCACCGCACACCTGCCATCCTGCTGCTCAGGCGGCTGAGGCAGGAGGATGCAGGGTCCAGACCAGCCTGGGCAACACAGTGAGACCCTGTCTCAAAATAACATTGAGAGAGAGAGAGAGGTGTTACCTTGCTCCCAGGGTGGAGTCCTACAGAGCAACAGGATGGCTGAAGTGACGTCCCAGCCTTCTACTCGTCCTGTCCGTCAGAAGGGCCTGGCTTTGGATAGAAGGCGTGCTGGCAGAGAGCAGAGCCTGTGCAAAGGCCCTGGGGCAGGACCAAGCCTGTGTCTTGGGGGCAGAAGGCGCCCTTGTGGCTGGAGCAGAGGCAGGAGAGGGAGGCGGGAGGTGGGGGGGACCCCAGGTGAGGGATTACACCCGGGGGTGACCACCAGGGGGCAGGAGCCTGCGCGCCTCAGGGCTATCCCTCCTGGCAGCTCCGGAAGGCAGAGCTTCCCAGGGCTCTTGGCCCCGTGGGGCGGCTGGGCGGGCACAGAGGAAGGGGAGGAGGCTCGGCCGCTGAGAGCCGGCGCGGCGAGGGAGGGTGCGGGACACGGCCCCACGGGTTTGCTGTCCCCTTCTGCCCAGTCACCAGCCCCGATTCCCTGGGCCTGGGGACCCCGGCCTGGGGGACCCGCGTGGGGATGGGGCAGTCGGGGGACCTGGGTCGGGCAGGGCGCGGCGGACGCGCTCCGTGCTGGCCGGGTGGGGCGTGGAGGCGGCGGCAGGACCCCTGGCCTGGGGCAGGAGGCAGAGCAGCCTGGGGCTCGAGGGTGACGGCCGCGCCACACCTGGCCTCTCTGGAGTGACGTCGGGCCCTCCTACAGACGGGGAGAGCGAGGCCCGAGAGGGTCCCGGGCTGGGAGCAGGAGCAGCCTCGGTGCAGCGTGGACGCGGGCCCCGCCGGCCTGGTCCTGCCCGGAGGCCGAGCTCGGGGTCAGCACCGCGGACAGCGCAGGCCGGCCGCCCCGAGCGCCCGGGCCCTTATTTCCCCTTGGGCCGGGGCCTCGCTCGCCCAGGACGGCCGAGCCCGCGTGCGCCCAGTGTCCCTGGAGGCCGCGCCGGGCCAGGCAGGGCTGGGCCACCGCGCCGGGCTCTGCGTCCCCGTCTAAAACACCCGGGGCCACGGGCCCGCTCGGAGCCCAGGGTCAGGGCTCACGCGTCAGGTTTGTGGACACGGGCCATCTGCACCCGCCCTTCCCACGGGGTGGCCGGAGGTGACCTTGCGGCCCTCAGAGCCCAGGGTGGACATTCTGGCCCTTTCTAGAAAAAGCCAGCGGCCTGGCGCTGGGCTCTGCTCCCTGTGCCACGCGGGGCCGCGGGGGCTCTGGGCGAAGGGGGCGCTGGGACGGGCGCTGGGACGCACCCTGGCCCTCCTCCTCCAGGGCAGGGCCTCCGGGAGACTGGGCTCTGCATGGAGCCTCGCCGCAGCCCCAGCTCGGTGGCGGCAGGCGGGCCGGGCAGCGGCTCCCGACCTACCCTGGCCTCCCCCGGGCCATCTGGGAAAGTGGCCAATTAAGAGCAAATCAATTAAACCAACGGAGCTGGCCGCTGCCCTCGGCGGAGGCTCACATTCCGGCCCGGGGACCGCACTTGTGGCCGGATCTGAGAAGAGGCCGTGGGATCAGAATCCGAACCAGCGCTCTGCCCGCCCCGGGAGCCTGTGATACTCAGATCCCATCATCTGATCCCCCTCAGGGAGCGGGGAGGGGAGGGCCCTGCCAGCAAAGCAGAGGGGGAAGGACCGCGACAGGGAGCCTGTTCTGCCAAGGACAGTGTGACCGGAGTGTGAGAGGAGCAGTGGGAAACCAGGCTATAATTTGCTCATTTCGCGTGTCAATCAAGCGGGAAGTTGCTGTTCTCTGCCCGCCGCACGCCATCTGAGCAATTTGATACCTGAAAAGGAAGGATCAAAATCCAGGCTTTCTCTGCAGGGCTCAAAACTGGCAGCCATCTCTCTCATTAAGGCCTCCACATGGAGCCTGAAGGCAGAGCAGAGACACAGAAATGAGCTCCTGGATCCAGCCTTTCCTGAAGTTCATACACCCCGGACTTCCAGTTACAGTATGGGTATTTATGGATATGGCTTTTGCACAGGAGCTAATAATGCTCTTAGCAAATACCTCCTGACTTTTGTCCTCTGAGACACGGGAGATTAGATGATTAGTCAGCCAATCTCAGCTCTTCCCAAACGTTATGGAAGGAACAGACTTTACACTTCAGTGATGTCAGCCAGCGAGTGACTAGCTTTGGACGAGGCACTGTGAGGACACGGGACAGCATGCCAATTCTGAGCACAGGTGTGAGAGGCAGGCATTTTCTGCATGTCTTCTTGTGTCCCTGCCTTTAGGGACCAAAATACACAGCAACTCATGGCTAATCCAGCACCAGCTCTGGACACAGTCCCCTGAGCCCAGCTGACCTGCAGTGTGAGAACGAGAAGGAAATGCTGTGGTTGCTGCAGAGATCTGCTGGGTGTTTGTCACACAGCAGCAGCTGACTGCCACATCCGCACGTCAGAGGGTGGTCATTCCTGGACTCCGATTGGTCGGGTTGGGTGGGGCCAGTGGAAACCGGCCTGACCCACTTGCAGACCAGAGCATTTGTTGCT
>PVHX01004801.1:0-120577 GCA_004024805.1 Geosciurus inauris | reverse complement strand
GCATTAAAGTTCAAATAATTTTGAATGACTGCTAATTATAGCCAATTTAATCACAAACAAACTTTTTGAGATTTACCTTCTGCAACTTAAACATTCACAACTACTTCTTTTTTTTTTTTTTTGGAGCTGGGAATTGAACTCAGGGGTACTCGACCACTGAGCCACATCCCCAGCCCTATTCTGTGTTTTATGTAGAGACAGGGTCTCACTGAGTTGCTTAGCGCCTCACTGTTGCTGAGGCTGGCTTTGAACTCGCGATCCTCCTGCCCTGGCCTCCTGAGCCGCTGGGATTACAGGCACGCGCCACTGTGCCCGGTTTGATCCGTTTCTCTGTGTCCCCTAGTGTGGCATGATTCCTTCGGTACATGATGACTCTTCCCCCTGCCATGGTTCCCTAGCTTTTCTTCTGCCTTCTGCCCCTCTGTGCTTACCTGTTGCAAGTGACCTCACTGTGGGATCAGCTGGTGTTTGTCTTTGCGTCTGGCTTCTTTCTACTTAGCGTGCTATCCCTAGGGTCCGTCCTTGTGGTAGCAGGCGTCAGAATTCCTTCCTCTTTAGGTCTGAATACTACTCCATTGCATGGATGGACCCCATTGGGATCTATCTGTTGGTGGACACTTGGGCTGCTTCTTTCCACCTATGGACTATTGTAAATAATATTGCCATGAGCACGGGTGTGCAAATATCTATTCCCATTTTTTGGATTGATGCCTACGAGTTGAATTCCTGGGTCATATGGTAGTTCTATGTTTAACCTTCCGAGAAGCCAAACTGTTGTGTGAGGCAGCTGGAGCCTGTCTTTCATGCTGTTCTTGCTGGACTGATTTGAGTGGAGCCCAACGTCCTCAAGGGGCTCAACAGCCCGATTGCCGGAATCCAGCAGCATCGGGGCCTGGGCTGACGTCTCTCCTTTCCCTTGCCAGATCCCAGCATGCCTTCGGAGATACCCCAGGTGGAAGAGGGGTCTACAGGGTGCCCCCACCGCTTGGGGAAAGGGAGCCTGGAGAGGGAGCCTCTAGGGGACAAGGAGGGCAAGGAGCATCTGTGGATCCGGCCCAACACCCCCAGCAGGTGCACCTGGCAGCTGGGCAGGCCCGCCGCCGACTCCCCGCACCACCACGTCGCTCCGTGAGTCTGTGTTTCTGATCACAAGACGGTTGCTCCATTACCTTGATGGGAGTGGCTTGTTACCTGGAAGCCACATCCAGGAGGACTTGGGGTGGGGGTCTCTTTGTGATCACCGTGGGTGCTGAAGGGCTGGGCAGGGCTGGGAGCACCTTGGAGACCACGCAGGCAGGCCCAGGGCCCAGGCGTGTTGAAGCCCAGGCCAGCACTCTGTCAGTGCCCAGCGAGGCAGGACACTACACGCTGGTCATGTGCTGGGCGTGGTTGGGAGAGCTGTCCCCGCCCCAGGCTCTTGGCTGCACAGGTCAGTGGGGCACCGTGCCTCTCGTCAGACTCCTAGGGCCTGGAGGACTCCTGTGGTGGTGTCTGTGGCATCACGGAGCCTGGTGGATGCTCTCGCGCCCTGTGCTGGGAGAGGTGTTCCCAGTGCGCTCGTTTTAAATGGCCGCGGTGGCGCAGCGTGTTAGCTCGAGCCTCACTGAGCGTCCACTCAGCTTCACGCCCTGTGCTAAGTGCAGAAGAGGTTTCTGTGGAAAAGAAGAGACCAAAATCCCTGTGCCTTCGAGGGCACGCCACGCTGGCTGGCTGGGGGCTGTTCCGTAGTGAGTCTTCCTGGAGCAGGACAGAGAGACCCAGGAGCGGGCTGTCAAGATGCTCGCTCTCCCTCCCTGCTGGGCGCCCTGGGGCGGACGGTCCTGGATTCAAGTCAGCAGGATGTGGGGCGCATCTCAGAGCAGTGCCTGGAGGTTCTGCGGGAGCCTCAGTGCTGAAAGCCCAGGAGGCCCCACAGCCGGCCGGAGGGATGAGTCCTTGCTGCCAAGACAGAACAGAGTAGTGGGGAGAAGCAGGGAGACTGGGCTGTGGCTGCAGGGCATGGGGGAGGGAGGGGAGCAGGTCCCAGGGGCCAGTCTTGTCCTGAAACAGCCCTGTCACCAGTCCTCGAGGTCAGGAGGGATTTGTGGGGGCCCCCACTGGACCCAGCTCCCCTGGAGGGAGACAGTCCCTGGGGATTCCTGGTAGGGAGACCTGGTGGGGCCCGGGGACGGTTCCAGAGGTTTTTGAGATGGCATGGGCTTATGACAAGGGCCCTGTGGGAGCCTCAGGGGAGGGCAGGCAGGTGGCCCTGTGGCGAGGTTGGGGTCTAAGGTCTGGGGGTGCCCCGCAGCCTCCTGGGCTGAATGTCAGCCCCCGTCGCCTGCTGACCGAGCACCCGGAGCCGCTTGTCCTTACCCCTGCCCTGAGGGGCTGAGCCTGACCCTGCCCAACCAAGCGCCATCTACAGGGGCCTGTCCACTGGGCTGCTTCTGGGCTTCTGCTTCCCCCGTCCTGGAAGGCTGTGGTTGGGAGCCAACCTGTGGCTTCCTGTCTGGGGCAGGCAGCTGTGCCCTACCCCTGGGGTGCGGCTCTCCTTACCTCCTCCTGGGTTGCTCACCCCTGGACCAGGAACGGGGAGCTGGCCGTCCCCAGGCCCATCTCTGAGGAATCTGTTCAGCAGGTTTTGGCTGGTGGTGGGGCCCACTCAAGTGTGAGAACATGGGGCGAGCCAGAAGGCCAGGGCCCAGGAGGAGGGTGGGTGGAAGGTCGTTTGGGAACCTGCTTGGGCCACACTTGTGCACATGGGGATCCTGCACAGCTGCTGGACAGCCACTGGCCTCTCAGCCTCCCTGCCCCGTCACCATCTCGTCAGGTAGAACCGCTGCATTGTCCTATGCCCAGAGCAGGGGAGAGGTCCTGCTGAGTCTCATCTGGGGCAGCCAGGGGCCTGGCATTTCTTGTGGTCCTGCCATCCTCCTTGCTGGCCAGAGGTCTGAGGAGGCTTCTGCCTGGGTCAGAGTTAGGAGTGGAGCTCTCCCAGCATCAGATGCTGACGAGGGGATTGGAATTCCCAGTAGGGACTTTCTAAAAACAGACTCGGATCTGTTGTTTCAAAGTCAAAATTCATTTTTAACTTATTTTTCCCCTGTGATGATGGAGATGGAACCCAAAGCCTGGTGAATGCTAGGCAGGTGCTCTACCATTGAACCTACACGCCAGCCCTTCTCATTTTACTTTGAGAGACAGGGTTTCTCCAAATTGCTGAGGCTGCCCTCAAACTTGCAATCCTCCTGCCTCAGCCTCTTGAGTCACTGGGATTATAGTCATGTGCCACTGTGCCTGGCTATTTTAACTTTTTTACTTGGAAATAATTTAAAACTCATAAGAAGTTGCAAAAATAATATAGGTCCTTTGTGCCTTTCACCCAGGTTCCCTGATAATGTCTTATGTGGCCAAAGGACAGGTTCAGACCATGACACCGATGTTGTAGAGTTCCAGTGCGCTTGGCTAATCCACGGGCGTTACTGTGTTTGGGCTTTGCAGGTGTCAGGAGGGCGTGTGTGGGCTGTTACTGTGTCCTTTCCCAGTGCCTTGTTGGGCCATCCCTTGAAGCCGGTCCCATGGATCTCTTCTGTTTTGTGCAAGAGTACTTGGACCGCCAGCACTGTTGGTGCCAGCACGGTTGGTACGTGCTTTTGTTAATTTTGGAGTAATCGTAGACTCCTTCTTTGTTTTAGGACAAAATCTCCAAAAATCTTGCCAGATATTCTGAGGAAGATTGGGAACACCCCGATGGTCAGGATCAACAAGATCGGGAAGAGCTCAGGCCTCAAGTGCGAGCTCCGTGAGTGGCAGCCCCGCCCACCCCGACCCCAGAGGTGGCCAGGCTGCAGGCAGTCAGGCCAGGCGGCAGCCTGCTGGTGACGCAGTGGTGGAGGTCGTATCAGTTAAGTTTGAGGAGAAAGCACAGTAGAGGCTCATCAGAGGGTGGCCAGGGTGGCCACCTGGAGCTGCCCTTGGGCGGGGAACAAGGTGTGAAGACCCAGAGGCAGACATGGAGCCACTGTGCTGGGCGGCTTCCCTTGGGCCATTGCAGGGGAAGTGGCAAGTCCTGGGCAGGGACGTGACGGTCAGTGGACAGGAAGCGTTCATTCCTGTGTGCAGGTGGTTTGTGAGTGATGGGCTCGGGAACGGGACCATACCTATGGGGATGGACCAGCTTCCCTGTGGAAAATGAGCCCCTGAACAGAGAGGACTGGGCTGGTGTAGGCGGGGGGTGATCCAGTGAGGGCGTCAGTCTGGGCCCCCAGGAATCTGAGCCCGGGGGCTGGGGTGGTGGCAGCACCTGGAGAGGCGTTGTTCTAGAGACTGTCACTTCTAGGTTGGATGAGACACCGTCTCCCCGCTGGTGGCCAGCGTCTGGAGGGATTTATCTTGGGAGAGCAGATCATCCGTGGGTGGCCTTCTTTGCTATTTCTTTCTCTCCGGCCTCACTGTTGGGGAGTTTTTCCTTTTCCGTATCCAGTAGTGAGGACTCCGTCCAGCCAATCCCTGATGAGACTGGAAGGGAGCTGGGAGGGAGCAGGGAGGGTCTGCAGCCATGGCGAACCCCCAGACTTGACCTCAGCCTTTGCAGGGTCCTCTAGGGAGCTGCTCACAGAGCTGAAGGGGCAGGTGCAGGTGAGCTGGCGAGAGGCTTGCACACCTGAGCCCCAGGGAGCAGGGCCTGGGGAGCAGAACTGACAGTGGGCAGGTGGGGGTTGTGCGCCTGAGGGCAGCCTGGGGACCAGGTGCTTGGCTTGTTACTCCAAGATCCCTGCTGCATGGGGAAGAGATGTCCCTGCTTTAGAGTGTCATGGCATAGCCCAGGGTGGGGCTGGAGGCATTGGGAGTAGAGGCCCTGTGGGGCCCTGCCTCCTGCCTTTCCTGGGGATGGGGGAGGAATCCCTAGAGAAGTAGAGAAACGTGACCGGCTCCCTGAGCACCGCTAGGTGCCTGGACTGTGTCATAACAGCCCCCTCCAGGGAGACCAGGGCCGTGCTGGTTTTCAGGTGGTACAGAGGCCGGCCAGGGCCACACCAGCCATGCTGCCCAGACCACATCTGTACTTGGTAGTGGCCTCTGAGGTGGGCCAGCCCGGCCGGGGCGAGCTGGGTTCCGTGTCTTGCCCAGGGCGACTTAGACTCGTCCTGCTGGGTGATCCTCGGCAGGGCCTGGGATGCAGGCCTTCTTGGCCAGGCATCGCCCCCCCAAACACACAGCTCCTCTGCCTGGTTCTGGGGTGGAGTGTTCAGTGGTGGTTTTCAGAAACAAGGACGAGCCAGGAGGGGGTGATTTTGTGGGAGTTGCAGTCCAGTCCAAGGTCCTTCAGCCACATGGTGCAGACCCTCCCCTTTGAAATCTAAATGCTTTTAGAGCTGAGGAGAAGGGGCCTTCCCTGAAGGAAGAAGAGTCCAGACTAACTGTGGCTTGAGGACAGGCAGATGATGGTCTGCCTGGCCCGCCTGGCTTGCCTGGCCTCGGGTGGGCTCGGAGCCACTGCTACTGTCCTGCATGCTGCTCTGGGACTGCCTGCCTAGGAAGGACATGTTTTCTGGCCTGTGCTCCTGGTGGGGGCTTCTTGGTGCCTTTTCCTTGCTCGCCCAGAGTGGCCCTGTGCCCTGCAGGGGAGTGGAGGGGTGACTTCCAGGACAGGTGAGCCCAAACCTGTGGCCACGCTGGCGTGCGTCCAGTAACCAGAGATAAGCTGGAGTCCGTCAGGGCCAAGGTCTTGTCCTCCCTCCTGACCCATCTCTGGCTCCCAGTGGCCAAGTGTGAGTTCTTCAACGCGGGTGGGAGCGTGAAGGACCGGATCAGCCTGCGGATGATTGAGGACGCCGAGCGCGCTGGGACTCTGAAACCCGGTGACACCATCATCGAGCCCACATCTGGGAACACAGGTGGGTGTGGGCAGCTGCTGTCCCCTGGGCCAGGTGCTGGCTGGAGGATGGGCTGTCCTGTCCTGCCCTGTGTGCCTCCTCAGGAGCAGGATGCCTGTGGCTCTGCGTCTGCGTCCCCTCCACCCCACGTGGGGGTGGCAGGTGCCTTGGTAGGCTTTCGATGTCCTCGGCACTGCCCAGGGCTTCCCAGCAGGGGGCAGGGCACAGGCACGGCCCCCCTCACCCTCCATGCCGCCCTCAGGGATCGGGCTGGCACTGGCCGCGGCTGTGAAGGGCTATCGCTGCATCATCGTGATGCCTGAGAAGATGAGCATGGAGAAGGTGGGTGCTTGGGCGTGGGGCGCAGTGGGTACCCGGGCACAGGGCGCCACAGGCGCCGGCCGGGCCTGCTGGAGGATAGAGGTGTGGCTTTCCCCTGCAGGTGGATGTCCTGCGGGCCCTGGGGGCGGAGATCGTGAGGACGCCCACCAATGCCAGGTTTGATTCCCCCGAGTCCCACGTGGGCGTGGCGTGGCGGCTGAAGAACGAGATCCCCAATTCCCACATCCTGGACCAGGTGAGGTGACAACCCCCAGGGTATCCGCGGTTAGACTCGCGCCTGCCCAGGCGGGTTCTGGGGCTCTGTGGGCTTTGGGTGGTGTGGTTGGTGCCTCTGGCCCGGGGGTGCCCACTGTGGAGCTCAGCTCAGCGACCAGGCTCCGTGCCCTTTCCAAGGCCTGGGGCACTCTGCAGGCGGCAGGCTCGACTCTTCCCTGGAAGCACGCCTGCGGCTAAACAGGTCGCGTGCACTGAAGATGTCAGGCCTCCGTTCTGGAGGTCCCTGCGGTTGCCTGTGCTACTGGCCCCCTCTGCCCTGGGCCACTGGAGCCTCCCTGGCTTGTGTTGAGCTGTGGGCCAGATGGCTTTGGCTCGTCTCGTGGCTCACAGTCCTTTGCTCTCTCTGCACAGTACCGCAATGCCAGCAACCCCTTGGCACACTATGACGCCACGGCTGAGGAGATCCTGCAGCAGTGTGATGGTGTGTGCACCCATCTACCTTGATTTCATTTGTCCTCTTTCTGGTAAACTCCTGTTCAAATGTCCCTCTCTCTGCTCTCAGAGCAGTTTCTTCCCTTTCTGTCCTCTCAGTCTTCGCCTGTGCCTCACTTTAACACATGGTGGGGGCTGTTGGTTGTCCCCGTCTCTGCCCAGACTTTCAGGAGCTGCTGAGCACAGGGGACAGGTGTGTCCAGGCCCATGCTGGTGCTGGTCTCACAGGTGGGGTCCACATCGCTGAAGGGCAGCTGGGATTGAGCTCCAGCCTGGGCAGTGATTCAGCGCGGTTTCCCTCCATTGAGCTGGGCATTGAGGGCCGCAGTTAGCTTATTGTCTGTATAGGCATGTGGCTCCTGGGAACCGTGCCCACCCATGAGTGCCAGGCCTCTGGGGGTTGGGGTGATGCTTTGCCAGCAGATGCCTGTGGGAAAGTGCAGGGAGGCGGGAGCCTCGGCTTCCTCTTGGCATTGGCCCAGATGCCAGGCTGTGAAGTCCAAGCTTTGCTTGCCCCATTTATGAGCCAGCCTTTTCTCACTTGGCAAAGGAGTCCTGACTTGCTGGGGTGCTGCTGCCAGCGTCCCCGGGCCTGCCTGTGCTCAGACTCACCTGGAGGTGTCAGGGTGGCCCAGCCTGAGCATCCTGTCTCATTTCCTTTAAAATTCAGTTTGCTTGTTCGCATCACCAGGAGTCAAACAGCCCAGCCAGGAGCATAGTCCTGCCACCCACACCCCAGCGGCATCAGCTCCACAGACTTGGCTGTGGGGATTTCCAGAGGCGAGCGTCTGGGTGGAGCCAGGACAAAGCCTGCCGGCTACGTCTTTGTGCCCTGGGCCAATGGAGGCTGAGAGCCCCGTTTGTGTTTGGGGCTGGGCTTTCCCTAGAGCGCTCGACCACTGGGCTGCTGGCTCCGGTTGTTGTGAGGCTTGGTGGGCTGGCCAGCTGTGGCCTGAACTTTCTCCCTCCACCAGGGAAGCTGGACATGCTGGTGGCTACTGCGGGCACAGGCGGCACCATCACGGGCATTGCCAGGAAGCTGAAAGAGAAGTGTCCTGGGTGCAGAGTGAGTGGCGCTCAGGGCCAGGGTTGGCGCAGCTGGGCAGTGGCCTGGACTGGCTGGCATTTGTCACCTGGGCCTGAGGTGCTCCCGGGCGTGGGTACTCGGGCATCTCTGCCTGGCTGCCGCACGCTGCCACCTACACTGCCGGGTGTTGGGAAGTGGTGCCAGCTAACAGTCCAGGAGCTTCAGGGCTGGGGTCTCCCCCTGGCGCATGATTTGGGGTCTCCGGTGCCAAGTGGAGATGAGGGTCCCACTTGGCACCGAAGGTCAGCCCAGAAGCCCCCCTGGAGGAGAGTCTGCCTTGGGGTTGAGAGTTGGGACAGGCCCTGGATTTGGGGTTTAGGGCTGGTCTGAGGAGGGCTTATAGTAAGACCTGGTTTGTGTACTCACCCTGGACAGTATTGCCTGCCCACCAGGAAGACGTCAGTGTCCAGAGCTGTCCTTGGCTCTTAAGGCTGTGGCTGCCCCAGTACTGGGGGTTCTTTCCGAGGACACTGCTCAGGAAACTGCTTCAGATAGGTTGTTACAGCTTATACCCTGGGCCTGGATTCCTGGGCATCGCATGCTGCCTCTGAGCCCCAGAGCAGCACGTGTCCCTGTGGATGGGTTACTAAGAGGCATGTGTTAGCCGTGGACGTGGCTCCTCCAATAATGTCCAGATGAGGTTGGGCCCCAGTTTAAACGCTAAAACCACCCACTCTGCAGATCATCGGGGTGGACCCAGAAGGGTCCATCCTTGCGGAGCCCGAAGAACTGAACCAGACAGAGCAGACGTTCTACGAGGTGGAAGGGATTGGCTATGACTTCATCCCCACGGTGCTGGACAGGGCGGTAGGTTGGGCCAGAGCACTGCCTTGCCAGGCAGCTGCAGCCCAGTGCCGGGGCACTAATTTTCCACTGAGTGGGACAGAAAAGCCAGCACTGGCATAGGAAGCTTGAGGGCTTCTGGTCTTGAGGTCAGGCACAGTGGTGCACAGCTGTACTCCCAGCAATTCAGGAAGGCGGGGCAGGAGGATCGCAAACTCTGGGCCAGCCTCAGCAACTTAGTGAGACCTCGGCTCACAGAAAAAGGATGGCGCTGTGGCTCAGTGGTAGAGCATTCCCGCGTTGAACCCCTGGTACCAAAAAAATAAATGAAAGCAGGTGTCCTTGGGGTTGAGCCCCGGGAAGGTGCACCACCAGACCCAAGTTCACGCTCCGAGGCTCAGAGGGAAGGCAGCAGAGGCAGCCCCGGGGCGAGAACGTGGGAGAAGTAAGGGGCCAGGCCCTGCAGGAGCGCCACACGGTTGGCAGGGGTTCCAGGTGGGAGGCGTGTGGGAACAGGAGGGCAGAGAGTGCCAGGGCTGCAGGTGTGAGTGCCCGCAGATGTCCGAGGTGTCCCCTGCCCCAGCTGACGCTCGTGGCCCTGTCTGGCTGCAGGTGGTGGACAAGTGGTTCAAGAGCAACGATGAGGAGTCCTTCGCCTTTGCCCGCATGCTGATCGCACAGGAGGGATTGCTGTGTGGTGAGTGGCCCTGGGGCGGCGGGGAGGGCGACGGCCAGGGCCATGCCCCCTGCCAGCTCCCAGGCCATCTGGGGCAATGTGCCAGCAGCAGAGCACGGCCTGGGGGACCGGCTGTCCCAGCCTTCCTTCCCATGAGCTGCTTGCCCACGCTGTAGTTCGGCTCACCTGTGTAGGTGAGGGCAGGGCTGCAGGTGTCCTCCGGGGTGCGTTTGAGGGCAAGGCAGAGCTCTGGGGATACTCTTCTCAGTCAAGACCAACCCTGTCCCTGGGTGGGCTCCTCATCAGCAGGGTTTAGGGCCAGGACAGGGTGCCCCCAGTGCCCTGGAGAGGCTGAGCAGGGTCTTCACCTTGGTGGCCCCAGAGGAGAAGGGATGGAGCTTCATGTCAGCCCCCTTCTCTGTGGACCCAGAGGTCCGGTCCACTCAGGACTAGGCCCACCGGCCTCACCTGAGCCCACAGCTGCCTGCTCAGGGTGGACAGGGCAGCACTGGGGACCAAGCAGGGCAGCAGGGGCCAGCTTGGTGAAACCCCAGGGGACTTGGGACACACTGTGCACATACCTGAAGTGCCATGCCAGAGTGTGGGAACTGCCCTCCCTGAGCCAGTCCCTGCCGCCCAACCCATCCAGGAGACTGGGATTGACCCCCTCTAATAGGAACCTGCAAAGTGCCCCTTTAGGAAAGGTGACTTGCCCCCTTGTGCTCCCTGGCTCTGGGCCCTTAGTCCCCAGTGGGGGACAAGCCTGGGCATTGGGAGCCAGGCAGAGGCTCACCACCTCCCTGGAGAGGAGAGGTCTACCTGCAGGCCACAGTCTTGCAGCCAGTTGGAGCTAAGGCCCAGTGCAGCCCAGATGTGCCCCAGCTGAGGTGCAGCCGCAGACACTGGGCTCAGGCTTCGGGGGCCTGGCACAGTCGGTATCACTGAGACTGGGAGTCTCATTTATAAAGTGGGACTGGTGTCACCCACCTCCTGGTGGGTGGGGCGACTGAGCGGCCATCGGGACCACAGGCTGGCACTCAGTTCAGGGCTGGGTGCTTGCTTGGGACCCAGAGCTCAGCTTGGGCATTCCCCCGACAGCAGCCCTGGCCCATCAGAAGGCCCCACTTCCTCCTGGCCTTCTTATGTCACCCTCAGCGAGGGCTGAGCTGTGAAACTGAGCCTCCGCACGGGAGAAGTGGGGTCCTTGTGGGCCCGACTCCTGTGCCCACAGCTCCTTTGAGGGTAGTCGGTGTGCTACATGCTCACACAGGCACATGAGCACACACCTGCCGGGCGTGCACACAGAGCCTCAGAGTGTGCCTGGGCACGTGAGGTGTGTGCACACACAGGGGCTTTTAGATGGCCAACTGCACGGTCCTCTTGGCAGGTGGCAGCTCTGGCAGCGCCATGGCCGCAGCCGTGAAGGCAGCCCAGGATCTGCAGGAGGGTCAGCGCTGCGTGGTCATCCTGCCCGACTCGGTGCGGAACTACATGTAAGCCCTGCTCCCTGTCCTCAACCCTGCTCCTCCTCTTGATCCCACCTGACTTCTGTCCCTCCTGCGCTTGCGTCGCCTGAGGGCTGACGGCGGAAGCTGGGGTGGAGGCCGCAGGCCCAGGAGCCTGGCTGCCCTGTCTGCCTCACTGCTTGAGGCCTTGGCGCCACGGGCCAGGTGTGCGGCACCAGTGTCCTCACGGGAGAGCCCTGGCTGCACCTGCCCATCCACGCATCTGCTCAGGTGCTGCACCCACATCCCTGGCCTAGACCTGGGAGAGCCTGGGCAGGGATGGTCCCGCTGGGGTTCCTTAGGACTTGCTGTGACACCTTTGCCATGGCGTCCAAGGCCCCAGACACATCTAGACTTGCAGGACAGACCTAGCTCCCTGAGTGGCTGGTCAGCACCCAGCTCCTCCACATGGTGCTGATGCCTCTCCCCAGGTCCCCAGCTAAAGCTGGGGGCTGGTCCTCTGCAGCTGGCTTTGTGGGGCATGAGGTGGGGGGGCTTCCTCCATGGCCTGAGTCTCAGGGGTCATGCAGGTGCTGGGCAGGCATGGTGGGTGGGCGCTGCCAGTTGGGTTCCCAGGTGTGGGGTGATTCACATCCGAGTGCCCACTGCCAAGTTGCCCCACGCAGGGCTCCTGCCTGCCCCAGCAGCGCCCGTCTTCCTGAGCGCTTGGCTGGCCTGCTGTGCCTGCGTGGGTGAGCTGGTGAGTGACCCTGGTCAGTGAGAGCGGTTACAAACGTGTGCGGGGGGCGGGACACGCGAGGGGCCAGGGAGGGCGGGCCTCTGCAAGCTGGTGCGTGTGCCCACGAGCAGGTGCGGGGCTCGCCTGCCCGCTTTGGTGCTGCTTGGCTGCCCCTTAGGGGGTCACAGCAGCCGTGTGGCTTGCTGTGCCTGGGCAGACCTAGAGGCCAAGGAGGAGGCCCCCAAAGGTCACTTGGAGGGGCTGTGATCACAGAGGCCCCAGAAACACAACCTCCCCCAAGGCTCAGAGCCCATCAGCCCAAGCATGGTGCCCTGGCTAGGTGCCCCGTCCTCCTGCAGTTCCCTGTCCAGGTTATTCTGAACCCTGGAGCCTCTGCCCGCCACTCAGCATCCCCTGGACTGGCGAGGTCCAGGCAGGGGTGCAGGACGTTGCTAGAACCACAGCCCTGAGTGCAGTGTGTGAACCCAGGGTGTGCAGAAGCTTTGTGGGAGCCTCGGCCTCCGTGACACCCTGATCCCTACAGGTCCAAGTTCCTGAGTGACAAGTGGATGCTACAGAAGGGCTTTCTGAGTGAGGAGGACCTCTCAGTGAAGAGGCCATGGTAAGGATGTCTCCAGCAGGGACACGGCTGCCTGGCAGGGAGTGTGCCCCCACACCCGTGCTGTGAGGCCCTGCCCTTTCCCTAGGTGGTGGCACCTGCGAGTTCAGGAGCTGAGCCTGTCGGCCCCGCTGACTGTGCTGCCCAGCGTCACCTGTGAGCACACCATCACCATCCTCCGTGAGAAGGGCTTCGACCAGGCACCCGTGGTTGAGGAGTCGGGGTCAGTCCCAGCCTTCACCGCACCCGACCCCGCGGTGCAGAGCTCTGTCCTCTGGGCCCTGCTGGGAGCCCCCAGCCCACTGGTGGTGTCACCAGATAGGTGGCTGAGGCGCATGCTGCCAGGCTGTGGTTTCTGTGCAGTGTTCAGAACCTTGGCCTGCCCTCTGGTCAGCTCTGGAGCAGCAGTGGTTGGGACAGTGGGAACAGCTCAGGCCCTGCTGCCTCCGTCCTTACTGCCTCGTTGCCTAGGTACACAGGCCTGCCCTGGGTCTCTGCCCAGGCAGCAGGTGACAGGCATCCTGAGGTGTCTCCAGGGAAGGTCCGTGGCAGCTATGCCCAGGTGCCCAGCTGTCCCACGTCTAGCACTGAAAGTCCTGGGAGTCTCCACACCTGTGGGAACAGAAGTAATCCAGGACCTGAGTTACTGTGTGCTGTGGGATCCCTGTGTTCCTGCCACGTGGAGGCCAGAGACCCTGGGTGGCTGTGGGCGAGTCTCACCCCTGCCTTCCTCACCTGTTCTCTGCTCCCTGCAGGGCCATCCTGGGGATGGTGACTCTTGGGAACATGTTGTCGTCCCTGCTTGCTGGGAAGGTGCAGCCATCAGACCAGGTCCGCAAAGTTGTCTACAAGCAGTTCAAACCGGTTGGTATGCTGTGTGTTTCAGTAGAGCAGTGGATGCCCTGGGTCCCCGACCATAACCCCGCTCAGGTGCCAGCTAGTGCCTGCTGGACCTTATCAAGGCCAAAGCCAAGGGTGCAACTGCAGAGCCAGGAGGGGTGGCTCTGACCAGGGGCACTTTCCTCAGGCACGTGTGGTGGGGACTGGGATCAGCAGTAGCCTCAAGGGCCTCTGCCAGGCAGTCTTTCTATAGTGCCCACCCTTAGTTTTGCTGTGTCCACCTCCATGGGAGAACATCTCGTGCACCCGTTACCTAATAGGAACTCAGATGTTCAGGGACGGGCCGGAGCAGGCCCTGTGCGTGTCAGACCCCAGCTGTGCTGGGCCTCCTGCCTCCACAGCCTGGCACTGGGTGGGTTGGCACTGTTTCTGCTCGCCCCGGGCAGCGCCTGGCATTCCATACAGACCCTGTGAGCTGGAAGGGCAGTGCTGGCTGTGAACGCTGCCAAGCTGAGGGGTTCCACCCACGTCAAGCAGCAGGCCCAACTTCCCCCCCATCGCACACACCCACAGAGCTTTGCCAGAATCACACCTGTCCCCCTGCCCGTCACCTGGCTCTGCCTCCTTCATGGTCTTCACAGGGCCCTTGGGCCCTCTAACTCCCACCAAGCCAGCCTACCTGGAGTAAAACCTAAACCCCTGCCCCTCTCCACACCCAGTCCTGGCTCTGTCCCGCTGTCCCCTGCAGTCTGCGCCTCCCTGGTCCTCCTGTTACCTGTGGCACGGCAAGCCCTCCAGTCCAGGCTGTGCTGCAGGTCAGCTCACATGGCCTCCTGGGCCTGACCATGCGACCCTCTGTCTCATCTCCAGAGCACCCGCAGAGGCAGGGTATTTGTTTGAGCCTAGTTTTGTTTTTGTAGCACTAGGGATTGAACCCAAGGGCACTCAACCGCTGAGCCCCATCCGCAGCCGTTGTTTGTGTTTTATGAGAGACAGGTCTCCCTGAGCTGCTGAGGGCCTCGCCCAGTGGCTGAGGCTGGCTTTGAACCCTGATTCCCTGGGATTGTAGGCGTGCGTTGCACACTGACTTCTTTGATCCTTCGTTGCCTGCGCCGCCCCGTCAGCTTGAGGCTGTCCTCGGCTCTGGTGTCCATCAAGGGGGCACAGTGTTGGCCAGGCTGCGGCTGCGGCCGGGCAGCCTCTCAGCCTGCCCATTGCCTACCAGTTCTTTTTTTTTTTTTTGAAGTGGGGGTTTGAACCCAGGGCTTTGCGAATGCAAGGCAGATGCTTTGCCTCTGAGCTACATCCCAGCCCTGCCTACCAGTTCTTCTGGAAGTTTCCTTCCTTCCTTCCTTCACGCTTCTGTTCCTTCCTGTGGCGGGGCGAGGGGTGTCCTGGGCCAGCACCCTGCGCCCGAGTGCCCCCAGGGTGGGAGCTTGCCACTGGTAGAAGTCATCACAATGTCCCAGAACCCTGTGTGCATGGCCCTGGGAGTCCCACAGTCAACTCCTCCTTCCCCCGCCCTGCAACCCCTGATCTGATCTCCCCTTGGACAGGTCAGAGTCAGGCTCCCACAGGTGGCTGCCGTTCAGACCACCTCCAAGCAGCTGCGCCAGCCCCGCTACCCCTACTCACAGCTCCGAGCCTTTCTTGAGCCCCTCCAGCCTCCCCTGGCCCCATGTTCCTTCCATGGAGGGGCTGGTGGGTGGCTGTCGCTGCAGGCAGCAGCCTCAGGCTCCAGCAAGTGAGCACTCCGTGGCTCCTCTTCCAGATTCGCCTGACGGACACGCTGGGCACACTCTCGCACGTCCTGGAGATTGACCACTTCGCCTTGGTGGTCCATGAGCAGATCCAGTGTAAGTGGGGTCCCTGCGTTCTCGTGGGTGGGATGCTGGTTTGGCCTGGGCCTCCGTGTGCCCAGTTGTGCTGCATGCGGCAGCCAGGCCCCTGTCCTTCACAGGCGACAGGGAACGTGTGGTGCTGCCTTTCTGTCTCCCTACCCCAGGCTCTTGGCCATGGGAGCCTGGGATCCCAGCCATGTCTCGAGGGGTGTGCAGGAGGAGTAGGGCTTGGCAAACCCTGCTGACTCCTGGGCAGGGGCTCCTCTGCGAAGTGCAAGGGCTCCGGCTTGATGGGCCCATGGTCCCCAGGTGACAGGCAGCTGCAGGGATGCTTGTTTTTTGCAGTGCTGGGGATTGAACCCAGGGCCTCATGCTTGCTTGGCAAGCACTGTACTACTGAGCCTCAGCCCCTCCTGCACACCCCTGTGACTTGTGAGTAGTGAGGATTACAGGTGTGTGCTGCCACACCTAGTCTGTCTCCACGACTGTAAGGGACAATCCTGGAAAAACCTGGAACAGCTGCACATCTTGGCTGCTGGCAATGTCCTGCATCCCCAGGAGAGGCCACGTTGACTTGACAGCCTCTTGCCCTCAGGCTTCTCTAGGGGAAGCCCCAGTGGCTCTGAGGGACTGTGCGGGGCCGGGCCTGTGTGTCTGCTCCAGCCAGCTCTGGGTTCTGTGGTCCCTGCTCACAGTGCTGCTTCCCAGGCGTGTGTAGGCCAGAAGGGGCCCAGCCCACAAAGCCTGCTGCTGGCTGCTGAGTGCGGGGGGCATGTGAGCCCACCCAGCCAAGGCTGGTCAGCGAGGGCCTGGGGTGACCGCGATCTAACCCTCTCCCGTCCTTGGCTCTGCAGCACGGGACCAGGCCTGGTCAGGAGTGGTGGGGGGGCCTGCAGGTATGTACGTCCTTCCTGCCCCTCGAAAACAACCCTCAGGTCAGAACCACAGCCTCCTGAGGGCAACAGGCATCCAGGTCCCACCCTGAGCTTGGGTGGGGACACTCCTCCCATCTCATGTTTACTTATATGTGAACATCTCAGAACAAAGTGGATTCCAATGTCAGAGTCCATCAAGGGTTTTGTGTTCTCTGTGGTGCTGGGTTGGAACCCGGGGCCCTGCGCATGCCAGCCGAGTGCTCCCCACTGAGCACACCCCAGCCCCATAGAGGTTTTGTTTTTGTTTGTTTTTTGGTACCAGGGATTGGACTCAGGCACTCGACCACTGAGCCCCAGCCCCAGCCCTACTTTATGTTTTTTATTGCTGAGGCTGGCTTTGAACTCTCAGTTCTCCTGTCTCAGCCTCCCTGAGTGCTGGGGTTACAGGCGTGCGCCACCACGCCCAGCTGGCACGTGTCCTGGTCCCCACTTGGGTTCTGTCCATGTGACGGTGGTAGAGCCGTGTGGTCTGCAGGCCTCAAATACTCACCACTGGTCCCCTGTGGAGCCAGGCTTTGGGGGGCCACAAGGCAAAGGCCACCAATTTCGTTCTGGGTTCCGTTTTTTCTGAGGCTCCTAGTGGGGCACCAAGGTGCCTGCCCACTCTGGGTTTCCCCACCCTGAGGGCCCCTACTCGGAAAGACAGAAAAGGCAGCACTGCCAGAGGCAGGAGGTGGGGTCTGGGTGGTTCCCCTTCTGCCCTGCCCTGTGTGCCTGGTGGTGACTCTACTGTGAGGTGTCTCCAGAGAACAACAGGATGGGTATCTAGAGAGAGATGCATTGTGAGGGACTGGCTCGTGGTTTTGGAGGTTAACAAGCCCCAAGAGCTGCAGGGTAAGTTGGCAGCCTGCAGCCCCAGGAGAGCTGACATGTCAGTTAAGTCCAAAAGCAGGAAAAATCCCCCATACATTCTGGGAGATCGGCCCTGCTGGTCTAGACCCTCCACTTATTGAACAAGGCCCACCACACTGGGGAGGGCATCTGCTCTCCTGGGTCTCTTGACTCATGCTGAGCTCATCGAAAACACCCTCACAGACACACCCCAGTACTATCGGGGCAGATCTCTAGACTCCCTAGGACTCAGCCAATCTGATGATTAAAATGAACCACCATGACCACCCTCTGCCTGTTGGTTGTGTGGTGTGGGGCTGGGCTGGCACTGATCTGAAGCCTGGGCCCCAGAGAAAGGACTGTCTGCTGACAGAATCAGGCAGAGGCTGAGCTGGGCATTGCTCAGGGCACCAATGGCCTCTGAGTCTCCTGCTAGGACGCCTTGGCCGGGAGAAGACCAAGGCTTGTCCTGAAGTGGTGAGACCTCAGGTGTGTGATCGGGACATGAGCCCACAGTGGCCTGGGAAGCAGGGCCTGGACCAGGTCAGCCTGCAGTCTGGCCCACACGCTCAGGCTGGAGGGAGACAGCTTGGTACCGGGGTGCCCAGTTCTCACACCTGCCTGGGGTGGGCCCGGCCTGCAGGGAGCACTGGGCTGAGCCCGCAGCAGGCCTGGGGTGGGCATGCTGCCTCAGATCCATCCACCCATGCCGGGTGCCTCCTGACCAGTGGCCCTGTCTTCTTCCCCAGACCACAGCAATGGCAAGTCCAGTGAGCGGCAGATGGTGTTCGGGGTTGTCACTGCCATTGACCTGCTAAACTTCGTGGCTGCCCACAAGCAGGACGCCAAGTAAAGGCTGCGAGTCCTGCGTCTTGCCCCACCCTCCCTGCTTGGGCTGCAGATGCTAAGCAAATGTGTGATTGTTAACCTGAGGCTGGACATTGCCTTCCCCTGGCAGGTGGCAGGAGCCGGGAAGGCTGAGTCCAGGTCAGGGGAGGCCCAGCGCCCTCCTCACGCGCAGCCTGAACCACCGCTAGGGGAGCGGCTCAGTGGCTTTCTCTTCTCTTCCACTTTACCCCAGGGGCCCAGAGCACAGGCAGGGACGGGCAGGGTGGGCTGCAGGCAAAAGCGAGGGCCTCTGCCAGAGAATCCAGATAGGGAGCAGCAGGAAGGGCTTGGTCCCTCTGTGGGCGGCGTGGGCTCCCTGGGCTCCCTGGGGCCCAGCTGGCTGGAACAGCCTCTGCGCTTGGTTTTAGTTGAAGTTCCCAGAACCGGGCATCGGTGGCCTCAGGTGGACGGTTGGTTGTGTGGTCACCCATTCTGTCAAGTTCGAAGGCGTTTGGTCGCCTGTCTCCCCACCCCTCAGCTCCTGGGCAACCATTGGCCCTCTTCCTGTTCTGGACAATTCATAAAAGTGGAACCGCAGATTGTGGCCTTGCGTCTCTGGTGTGCCTCGGGTCCCCTGCATTGCAGTCCGCGTCGGTCCTGCAGTGGACACCTGTTTCCACCTGTGGCGCTGTGGGCAGCACGGCTCTGCACACCCTGGCCCACGTCTGAGCACCGCCTGCCCTTTTCTGGGGCCCGTTCCCAGGAGAAGAGCTGCCGGGTTGAGTGGCGGCCCTGCGCTCGACCCGGAGGAGCTGGAGGAGCTGCAATCCGGAGGAACTGCGCTGCTTCTTGTCCCCCAGGGCACTCAGGGTCCTCGCCAACAGCTGCCACTTCACTGCTGAACTGTGGTCACGCCAGCTGTGACTGGCCCCTCGCTGGTTTGGCTGTTTGATGACTGCCGGCGCTGGACGTCTGTCCTGTGTTTTTAGCTCTAGGAAAAGTCCTTTACCCATTAGGCAATCACTCTACCACTGAGCACAACCTTTACCCATTTTAAAATTAGGTTTTCTACTTTTTTGTCAAGTTATATTCTTTTTTTTTTTTTTTTTTTTGGTACTGGGGCTTGAACTCAGGGGCACTCGACCACTGAGCCACACCCCCAGCCCTATTTTGTGTTTTATGTAGAGACAGGGTCTCACTGAGGTGCTTAGCACCTCGCTGTTGCTGGCTTTGAACTCGCGATTCTCCTGTCTCAACCTTCCTAAGTGCTGGGATTTCAGGCTTGAGCCACCGCACCCGGCTGAGTTAGAGATTCTTTACATAGCCTGGATACTAAGCTCTTACCAGTTACGTGATCTGCAAATATTTTCTCTTATTTTGTAGGTTATCTTTACTTTTTTGACGTTCTTTGAGGCATGATTTTTAATTTTGGTGAAACCAAAATTTTGCCTGTTTTTCCTCTTGTTGCTTTTACTTTTGGTGTTATACATTCAGCATCTAAGAAGGTGAAAATTCACACCTGTTTTTTCTTCTAAGAGTTTTATGGCTTTAGCTCCCTGATCCATTCTAACTTTTATAGATGGGGGAATGAGGGAGTCTTCACTCTTCTGAAGAACATGATCCATTTGTCTCAGGACTCTTTTTTTGGTACTGAGGATTAAACCCAGGGATGCTTAACCACTGAGCCACCTCCCCAGCCCTTTTTATATTTTATTTAAAGACAGGGTCTCACTGAGTTGCTTAGCGCCTCACTTTTTGCTGAGGCTGGCTTTGAACTTGCAATCCTCTGCCTCAGCCTCCCAAGCTTCTGGGATTACAGTTATGTTCCCGGCAGCACACAACTCTCTTTAATAAAAACAGACTATTTAGCCAGGTGCAGTGGTGCAAGCCTGCAATCCCAGCACTTAGGGAGGCTGAGACAGGAGAATCGGGAGTTCAAAGCCAGCCTCAGCAATGGCGAGGTGCTAAGCAACTCAGTGAGACCCTGTCTCTACATAAAACACAAAATAGGGCTGGGGATGTGGCTCAGTGGTCGAGTGCCCCTGAGTTCAATCCTCAGTACCAAAAAGAGAGACTATTTTCTCCCCCAGAATGGCCCTGCCATGTCCCACGGGTCATGGCTGTGGGCTCATATCTGCTCTCCAGGTCTGTTCCCCGGTCTGTCGAGCCTCAGGCCGGGGCCATCCTGTCTTGAGAGGTGGAGCTTTGTATGCGCTTGGATGTTGGCAAGCGTGTGTCCTCGCACCTCAGCACTGTTTCAGAATCGTGATGTTTGTCTTCACGTTCTTTTGCTTGAATTTCTTTGAGCTTCCTGAATTCCAACATATGACAAGTAGAGTTCCAAAAAGAGAAAACAGGAAAGCCAATCACCAATGAAATAATTCTTGAAACGCCCCAGAACCAAAGACGTGGCTTTGCAGCACAAGAGGGTCCTCCAGTGCCCAGCATGGTGGGGATGGGGGTGCACACAGAAGGGCCTGGTGAAGCGCTGGGACCCTCGGGGACACACCCTGAATACTGTCAGGAGGTGACGGGGAAGCCCAGCTCACATAGGAGCTTGGGGTGAGAGAGGCATCCGACTTCTCCATCTCCAGCAGATGTGGCAGCTGGGAGACATGAGGGGGAAGCGTCCAGGCCCCACAGAAGGGATGCGGGAGAAGCCAGGTTTGGAAGTGGAGGGAGAAGACATCGGCCCCCTTGCCACTTTCGTCAAGGGAGTAAGGCCACGAGGAGGTCACAAGCGCCCCCACTGACCAGCTGTGAGGCACCCAGGACACTTGGGGGGCCCTAAGGCTGGGGATGCAGTAGGGTAGGGCCCAGGAACGGTGCTTCCAGGAAGGAGAGGAGCAGGTGCTCGGAGCCTGCGGCCGCCTCAAGACCCTGTGTGCCTGGTTTAGAGCTGGGGGCTGCTAGGGCGAGGGCATCACAATCACGCAGGCACCGGGCACGGATCTGCCCCAACACTCTCAAGCTTCCCTGGAGGGGTCTGAGTGAAAGTGAACCCCTCCGCGTGGGAGGTGAGTCTGCACTTTCGTGGGAGGGTGCGCCTAAGCAAGTGTTTGTGAATATGGGCACAGACTCCCCAAGATCCAGCTGGAAGAGCTGAGTGGCCTCTGGGAGGAAGAACGGGGTGGAGGGTGGCGATGTGAGCCATCTGGAGCTCTGACCTATTGAACGTAACCGGTTATTAAAGATAGTTTGCATCTGGCTGGGGCTGTAGCGCAGTGGTAGAGCACTTGTCTCGCAAGTGTGAGGCACTGGGTTCAATTCTCAGCACTGCATATAAATAAAATAATGGAGCCAGGTGCGGTGGCGCACACCTATAATCCCAGCACTTTGGGAGGCTGAGAATGGAGCATTGCAAGTTCAAAACCAGCCTCAGTGAGACCCTGTATCTAAATAAAACACAAAATAGTGGCTCATCCCCACTGAGCCCTGGGGATGTGGCTCAGTGGTCGAGTACCCCTGAGTTCAATCCCCGGTACCAAAAATAAATAAAAGCCCATCGGCAGCTAAAAAAAATCAAATTTAAAAAGTTTGCATAAAGCCAGTAAAATAGTCTATGGAGAATGTGGTGGAAATGATTGACATTTTTTAAAAGCTCAGGGGTCAGTATTAGGTTCCTGTGAGCCAATGGCCAGATGGAGGAAATGGGACAGTAGCTGGACACAGGACCCTTGGCGACAGCTCTGATCTGTGAGCACACTCCTGTCCCAGAGGCAGCCTAGCTATTACAGTGCTGGTATCTAACATACTTAGCAGGGTGGTTTTGTGGTCCAGCCTCAGGGCACCATGCAGTTCACTGTGACAGTGGTGGTGGAGTCACCAAGGGGCCCAGAGGCCCTCCCCATGTCTCCCAAGCCTGGCTTCCACCTTGGGGACAAGCCTTCCTGGGACCCTGGAGCATCATGGGGACTGGCTGCCCCTCTGCCTGTGCAGACTGCAGACCAGGCTGAAGACAGCCCAGGAAACCAGCCCTTATTCATACAGCCACGCTCCTGAGGCCACCACCCTGTGGCAGCACACAGTGGGGCTCCTCCTCAACCCCCTTCAAGCCCCCTGGCTAGGCCAGCCATGGTGCAGGTCCTGGAGGTCACCAACTGCCTCTATGGTGTTCCTGGGATTCTCCACCTCCCATCTCAGCTGCTTCATGAGAGCAAGATCTGGGAAGCACTGCCATCCCCTGATGATGTGTTTCCCATGCCCTGGCACCGGCTGCACCCCTGCGGCCCCTCAGCTCTGAGCTGGACCTCTCAACAGAGGACTGCAGGCAGGCAGGCCCCACTGGTCCTGGTGTCCACCTGCTGTGGGGGCTGCAGAAGTCCTTGCCCAGCTCCTGGCCTCCTGAAGGCTGGGGGCTCCTCAGATCCCAGAAAAAGGCTGGCCTCACCCCAAACCAGGGCCTATGGGGGAGGGGAAAAGGGAGCAAAACCACTGAGAGGTGCCGGCTCGGGGGTGAGTGCTCCTGGACAGTAGGCTGAGGGTGGGGAATTCAGCAGAACAGTGGAGGGATGCATAGTGGCCCTGAGGGCATCATGTCCCATCCCTGTGGTTACCTTGGAAAGGGTCTTTGCCGTGTGATGGACAGGGCCCCGGGCTGGGGAGACATCAGGTTATTTGATGGCCCTCCATCTGCCTCCCAGCAGGCTGCAGGTCTCTCTACGCGAGGTGGCTAGGGCTGCTACAGCGGAGCACACAAACCCAGGGGCTCAGCCAACAGCAATTCCAAGAAGTCCACCTTCAAGGTGTTGGCAGGGCAGGCTGCTGTGGCTGCCAGGAGAACCTGTCCCAGCTGCTGGTGGGCTGCAGGCCACCTCTGATGTCCCTCAGCTGGCATACGATGCTCTCCATCTCTGCTTTGGTCTTCACCTGGCGATCTCCCTCTGCATCCATGTCCCAGTTACTCCTTGTGGGGAGGATGCTGCTCACTGGGTCAAGGCCCACCCTGATGGCCTGTTAACACTAGTCATCTCTTTAAAGATCCTGTCTCCAAGTAAGTCACATTTTGAGGTGCTCAGGGTCAGGATTTCAACATACAAATTTAGGGGCACAATTCAGCCAGTAGCAACCCCACTCCGACTCCAGCATCGAGTTCCTTCAGCAGAGCCACCTCCTAGCATTGGGGCACGTCCCAGAAAAGCTGCAAATTGGGACCCAGTCTGGTCTGGATTTGAATCCTGCCCAGGCCACAGTCAGGAACTCTTGAGCAAGTTCCCCAATTCCTACGTCTACAGACAGCAAGACCCGCCTCACAGTGGAGCTGGCCCATTTGTCTGCCTGCCCCTCCTCGTGGGTACGTGCTTCTCAGGCCCTGCACACCAGAGGGACACACGTCAATTGTCACGTGACTGGACCAGAATCAGCCTCTGCAGGGAGCACTTCTATTTGAAGATAGATGGTTTAAAAAGCTACTGGGTGTGAGATCTCCCAGTTTCTATTTCTAAGACAGTTTAATATGTTTAGGAAGCCAGAATATCTCCAACCAATCATTATGGATTAAGTTCTTTAGAAATTGTGCTTTGAGGTGTGATAATTAGTAAGAGCAGCAATTTCCATTTGTGTGAAGCGATTGCCCCCAACACTGTTCCTCTGAGCAAAGGGATGCCTGGGCAGTGGAGAGCTGCGCAGCAGGGCGAGTCTAGCCGCTTCCTTCTGCCAGCGGGGTGAAACACGGGGGGCTCCTTTCGGCAGCACTTCTCAGAGCCTTCAGCGTGCGAGAGCGTCACGACCGCGACAGACACTGGTTCCGCTGCAAGTGATAGAAAATCCCAGTGGGCAAGGCCTTCGTTCGTTAGAGAAGAGGATTTCTGGGTCACAGTCCAGGAGCCTGCAGGACAAGGCTGCGGGAGCAGCTCCATCAGCAGCAGAAACCCGACACCTCTCTACCTTGCTATTTTCTCAACACAGGGATCCTATGATCCAGGGTGATGTTGAGACCAGCCATTATGTTTCCATCGCAGAGGATGAGAAAAAGAAACAGGAGCCTCCTTTCTCTGTGGACATTTCCTGAAGTCACAGATGACACTCTGGAGCCCACTGGCTGGCCTGGCTACCAGCCCCGCTGTGTGTTTGCATGAGTTTGAAGAGGCGATTCCCTGCTGGGTGCAGCCCTGGCACGTACAGCTTGGAAGCCAAATTAGAAAAGTGGTCACGGAGCCCCGGCTGCCCTTCCTGCAGGTGGCCCCATGGGCAGCCCTGTGCCAGGGACCTGCAGGGCCAGCAGAACTCAAGTCTAGCTTCCTGCATATCCCGGACCCAGCTCTGCTCCTTAGCTGGCGCCACCTGGCTACCTGCCTGAACTCAGCCGTGCCCATGGCCGCAAGAAGCTGGGTAGCCAGGCCTAACTCAGGAGGCCAGGGCCCCAGCTGAGACAGGCAGGGGGCTCGTCCTAAGGAAGAGCAGAGCACTAGGGAATGATTCCAACCTCTGCTGCCTGCCATGAAGGGGCAGCACCCCCACACCTTCCCCAAACGTCCTTTGTGATGGAACTGCCAAGTGAGAGAGGTGGCTGAGGACTAGTATCCCCAGGGAAGGCCAGGGGTCCTCTCGAGTCCAGCTGGGGCCAACCACATGGCAGGCAGATGTCTCCCTCCCTCTGAGCTGGGGTGGTGGGCCCTGGTTCTGGTAGGTGAGGACCGTTCCTAGCCTAGGAGTGCCTCACTACTGGTCCATGTCCTAGGGGAGCCACCCCGACCTCAGGACTGGACAGCACTCATTCCCCTCTTCCCACAGACCCTTGCCACCAGGAGGATGTAGACAGCATCTCTGCAGGAAGGGACCACACATAGAGGGAGCACTGCCATGTCCACAGCTGATGGCAGAGTTGGCTTTCACCCCTCCTGGTGAGGGCCTCCCAGACGGTCCCTTATTGCTAAGTGGGCCATAGGCCAAGTGTGGACATATTTTGAGCCATTTGAGTCCCTTCCCCCATTCTGTCACAGCCCAGTGCAGCTGGGATTCCAGAAGGATCTCACTCCAGGAGCCAGATCTGCTGGAGGGGGAACCAGCAGCTTGGGAAACGCTGGACAGACTCCTGCTCCCACAGCTCCCCCCAGACTGCCCACTGTCACTGTGGCCAGGGACATGGCCCCACGTAGTGCAGGAAAGCTGACGGGGCCGCAGCCTTTGCAAAGCTGCACTCCTTGGGAGGCTGGCTTGACATCGGTCCTCAATGACACATGGGGCCAAAGCGAGCTGCTGCTCATCTACCGCATGCATGAGGACCAGAAGAGGAAGGAGAGCCCAGCAGTGAGACCACCCATACCACGCATGCCCGGGGAGGCGTCCCCACGTGTCCTCAGTCCTGGCAAGGGGACATGGGCACAACCTTGGGGAAGGAAGTCTGGCAATACCAAGGGTCTTAAAGCGCTCCTCACTCACTCGAGTCACTGAGGCCACTGTGGGGACAGGCCTGGTGCTCTGAGGAACAGACCCAGCAAGGGCAGGTGGAACAAAACAGCAACTCAAGTGGCCTGTCAGCTGGCAAGGCAGAAAGCATCAGGAAGCAGGACCAGGGCAGGACCACAGCGGGGAACAGCCCTGGGAAGGAAGAGGATCCCGACACGATGGACCTTGAGGTCACACAGAGTGAAGTGAGCCAGACAGAGGCTGCAGAGTCCCTGGGTGGTCAGAGGCATGGAGACGAGCAGCCGAGGTGGAAGCCAAGGCTGGGAGGGGCCGGGGGCAGTGTTTAGGGGACGGGGCCTCAGCTGGGGAGGTGACAGCCACACAACAGAGTGAATGACTTAATGCTGAATAGTGCACTTAAAAGATGGTCGACTGCTGCCAGGCCCGGCACGCATGCCTGTCATCCCAGCCACTTGGGAAGCTGAGGCAGGAGGACCGCAGATGGAGGCCAGCCCCAACAACTCAGTAAGAGCCTGTATAAAACAAAAAAGGACTGGGGATGGAGCTCAGTGGTAAGAACACCTCTGGGTTAGATCCCCAGTGTCCCCCTCCCCCAGAAAAGGAAGAGGCAAAGGGTTGGTGCGTGCTGGGAAGCAGAATAAGGTGCTTTCTGCAGGCAGGTGAGGGTGTAGATGACATCTGAGATGAGGACATCTGGGCAGAGGCTGGACAGATGCAGGGGCTGCCCAGTGCTAGCAGTGTTCCAGGCTGAAGGTGCGGCTGGTGCACAGGCCCTACACAGGAGTACGGCAAGAGGGCAGGTGGAAGGAGTCACAGGTGCCCAGGAAGATTGCAGAGCAGAGCGGGAACAGCAGGTCACAGGGAGGAGGATCTCTTCCTGCAGGGTCTGCTTGCCCTGGTCAGCTGGGAAGCTGATGAAGTCCACACAGGGCACTCCATGTGCCCATCCAGGCATAGACTGAGGGCATGGAGGAACGGAATCGTGCAGTCCACCAACTGCCCACCCATTCACAGCAGCTGAGTCCAGATTTGGAGGGAGGGGTCACTGCACACGTCCTCCCCAGACCTATGCGATCACTTATGCAGCGCCACCTGGTTGTAAAACCCTATAATTGACCACCGCCACCACGCTGAAGGATCCTGGCACCCAGGATGCCATAGAATAAAGGCCGTGAGGTGGTAGGTGCTGACAATAAATGCTTTGGTAAATGTCAGAGCCTAGCCAGCATTATGGTCCCATCTCGGGGCATCTTAGCAATGGCTTCAACTGTGCCTGGTGTCAAGCCTGCCCACAGGGTAGGGGCAGAGTCCTCCCTGGATGCATGCAGGGGCTGTGTTCTGCAGGCTATCCCTGGTGGCCGGGCAGTCCCCTAACACTCAGGCTCTTGTTGTGGTGCTCTTGTGGTCTGTGGCATGGTAGCCCAGGGACACGGCCCCATGTGGTGCAGGAAAGCTGACGGGGCTGCAGGCAGCGAGGTGGACAGCCTGGGAAGCCTGAGCAGCTAGGAATGCCCAGGCTCGCCTGGCACAGGTGCTGGTCCCTGCAGCCTAGAGTCTGGGGAACAGCATCCCTGGGTAGCTGGACACGTGTGCCCCGCTCCCTGCAGCCGGGTGAGCCAGCGAAGGACTGGCCCTCAGAGGAACCGGGACCAAGCAGCCTCTACTGAGCAGACCCAAGAAAGTCAGTCATAGGAAAGAGCCGTGGAAACACCAGAGTCTTGGCGTTTCACCCCCTGGCAACTGCACTTTGTGTTCTCAGAGGCCCTAGGAGGTGGCGGGCAGACTTTGGAGATGGGACACCACAGCCTCCATGTGTGAAGGCCTCAGTAACTGGAGGGAGGAGGAAACAGCTGCAGAACAGAGAACGCCAGCCAGGGAGCCACAGCGAGGGGGGGGGGGGCGGGGACAGGGCAACAGTCCCCAGGCACTGTGCTGAGTGGGAGAGCAGGACAGCAGCTTCAGTCACCCTCGGGGTCACACAGCGGGCCCCCACAGCCCAGCACAGGGCACTGCCTCAGCCTCAGCCTGTGAGCTCCTTCGAGGTCACAGGTTCCACCTGACAGCCGGACCTACTTCAGGCCACACTAAAGACGACCCCTGGCACCAATCTCAAGGAAGACCTTCAGAGCACCGTCAGCTGACCAGGCCTGACCCAGCAATTGCAGGCTGCCCACCTCTGACAGTGTTCCTTTCCCTGGCTTCACTGCCATCCCACTGAGGCTGCCCGGGGAGCGCGGAGGAGGAGGACAGACAGACAGTTGCTCCCAAGGCAGCCAAGAAGTGAAGCATTACAAAACTGTCCCAAGCAAACAGTGGCTCAAAACAATGGTGAGCACGGAGCTCCGGCTGTGTTGGCCTCCTCGCTGCAGGAGGACCCCATCACTTGTCTTTGTGAGCATGTGTGGCAGGTTCTGGAGCCTCGGGAACCACTGGGACAGAGCCCTGCTCCAAGTGGATAGGCAGCTCCAGGCCCAGTCTCCCTCGCAGCTGGTGACAATCCCTTCCAGGGGCGGGTGCTCGTTCAGTCAGGTGCACCCCCACAGGGGCACGGTGGCTGGCTTGGTGCCCAGTCTGGATACATCCCAACAAGTGGCCAGGCCAGTGGGGTCTGGGCCAGTCGGTAGGATGCTCTTGATCTAGAGGTCAGGGACACCTGCACAGCAGAGGGGCTTCCAGGGTCCCTCAGGGTGGTGTCACCAAGTCCTTGTAACCATGAGAACAAAGTCACATTGGCAACAACTCTTCGACAATGTGCAGAAGAGCAGGACCAGGACGGTGGGGGGTGGGAATCAGAAGTCAGGCCTGCACCTGGACTGGTGACCTGCACAAAGGCCAGCTCTGGTGGAGGTTGGTCCCAAATGCGATCAAAATCGGAGGCTCTGTCTGAACTGCTGCACCCCCAGGCTCCCTGGGCGGTACACAAACAGGCCTGCTGTGCATGTGCCCATCTGGCACTGTGGGGCATGGTTTGCTCCTACAAAGACCAATACTGACAGGAGGGTGGGCAGTGGGTGGAGGCCTACGTGCTGGCTATTTCCTTGGGATTATTTTAAATTCTCTAATTTTTTAATATTTGAATTTCATAAAAATTCCTGTAATATGTAAAGATAATTGCATGTCAATTTTGCTTTGTTTTGTTGCAGTACTAGAGATGGAACCCAAGGGTACTTTACCATCCCGAGCCCCTTCTCATCTTTTTATTTTGAGACAAGATCTGGCTAAATTGCCAGGCTGGCCTTAAACTCGCTATCTCCTGCTTAAGCAGCTAAGGTTTGAGGCAAGTGGCACCACACTTGGCTCACATCGGTGATTTTTCACCTTAGTGGATAAAACCGAGCACTGCCTCTAACCGGACACATATTTACTTATCAGAAGAAATACAAAGACAGATGACGTATGGAGGAGGACACTGGAGACTGGGCGTGTGGCTGCAGCAGGAAAGGGAGCAAACAGGGCCTTGCTACATACAACTGACCACCACTCGCTGGGGCAGATGGAGGTCAACCGGAAACCAGACGGCAAACGCTGTGGGGCCGGAGACTCAAAGAACCACTACTCAGCTGGGCCAGTTTGCAAGGCACCTGGTACTTACTGCCTTGGTCTGCAGCCTGTGGATCCTTGCAGGACTTCACAGACATTCAGTCTCGTGGGACCCCATCCCAATTGTCCAGGCCTGACACCCAGCTGGGGACTATCCGGTTCAGATGCTGGGGATTCCCTGCCTTCTCCCCCGAGGTTGGGATGGTCCTGGGGTTGACAGAAGGCAACTGAGCAGCACCAATGTCCAAAAAGCCTACAGGCAAGTGAACGAGGCTGGAGCCAGGCTAAGGATGACCCCGCCCCGTGGGGCATTGTGTTTGTATCTCAAAACAAACACCTCCAAGTTCACAAAGTGCAGCAGCAGCATGAGCCAAGCTGAAACTTGCATCTGTGCTGCTGGTTTAAAAAAGAAATGAAAGGTCTGCCAAGCAAATGTCTAGCAAAATTGGTGGTGCAAGAACTCAAGTAACCTGTTCAGACAGCAAACGACCTTGAAGGCTTGTCAGCACAACCTGGTAGGGGCACAGACGCCACCAGTACAAATGCGCCATTCTTTAAATCGGGCCCCTGAAGACCCGGGCCCTTGTTAACACTGGTCTGTAAGTGCTTCCCAAGGACTTCCACGGGAGAACGAGCCTGGTGGTGTCAGTCCACTGGTTACTCAGCAGGGCCTCTGTGATTCCAGAACTGAAGGGGCACATCCATCCCTGGAATTGCTTCCTCCTACCAGCTCCCTCCCGTCAGCCGCAGCCCCAAAGGTTGGCAAGCTCACACCTGGGTACCTGGTGGTTGAGGCATAGCCTCTGTCTGGCCTCCGCTTCCTTCCAGCAAGAAGGACAGCGGGGCCCGAGGCTGAGCATCCCTTAGCCCTCAGTCCCACAGCGGCCCACCCACCTTGGTCCTCCCCACAGCCGTGGCCAAGAGCAGGGCCTCACCTGAAGGGTGCCTGGGCGGAAGCTGAGCCAGTGGCCACTGCTGGGAGCACCACCTCAGCGGGCACCCCACACAGCCTCAGGGTTGGAGCACTGTAGGCCATGATGGCAGGCAGAGGACAGGGAGCAGTGCCCTCGTTCTGAAGAAAATGACCTCTGAACCCAACTGTCCCTTCCACATCCTGTAGCTCAGCTCCTGGACATCAGGCAGAGCCAGGCGCTCCCTGGTGCTCAGGACAAGGCCGCACCCCCACTGTAGAGCGAACCGCAAGGACCCCAGGGTGCATAGCTGTGTGTCCCGGGAGCGGCCTGTGCCGGCCAGGCATCAGCAGCTCCACAGGAGGGTGTGGTCTGTCTCTGCTGCTCTTCTCTCTGCTCAAACCTGTCTTAAGATCTTCTTCTAATTGCCATTATTACAGTTCCACTTCCATTAGAGGGAACACTACTGTACCTTAACAAGGACAGAATGTGGCCAGTGCACAAAATCTAACCATCCTTGAGCTCAGAGAGTCACAGCTGCAAGACCACTGATGGACTAAATTCCAGAGAGGGATAAGCTCCTCCTAGAAGGGAGGAGACTCAGCTGCCATAGGGCAGAACACAGGAGGGAGGGGCAGCAGCCATAGGGCAGGGAAGAAGACCCAGGTACCTCAGACGCCAAGAAATGCTCAACAGTGAGTGGTGGTGGCTGTGGGGTGAGGCCCAGGGACACTCCAGGATGAACAGCATCTCCAGCAGGGAAGACCCTTCCAGACCCATATGCTGTCCTGCCCCAGCACTGCCCAGACGTCAGGCGAGCTGTGGGAGCAGCGACAGGAGTGGGCATGAGCTTCGCACCCAGGGCATGGGACCTGCCTACGACTGAGGCCAAACAGAACCCAGAACTGTGTCACTGGCGGTAGCAGCCTTCTGCTGGGGTAGGGGCAACAGGAGAGATGCCACGTGGTGGCAGATGCATGCCCTGCTGGAGGCAGAGCAGAAACATGGAAAAACCCCCTGGAGCTGCAGACTGAGCGCCGGCCAGCTGCAGCCCCAGCTGGAGGACTGGAGGGCCTGGCGCTACAGGTGAGGAAAGCAACGCCCAGACCTACAGCCAGGGACCTGGCCAACAGACCCGCTCACAGCCTGCCCAGGGGGGCATGCCCCGTGGGCACAAGGACTATTTACCTTGGTGTCTATACTGTCCTACAAAAAATTAGCACTCAAGGGCTAAGGTTGTGGCTCAGTGGTAGAGCACTTGCCTCGTACAGGTGAGGCACTGGGTTCGATCCTCAGCACCACGTAAAAATTAATAAATAAAGATATTGTGACCATGTATAACTAAAAAAAATATTTAAAAAAAATTAGCCCTCAAGAGTCATGAGGTGGCTGGGGCTGTAGCTCAGTGGTAAGAGCGCTTGCCTAGCATGTGTGAGGCACTGGGTTCAATCCTCAGCACTGCACAAAGATAAAAACAAATAAAATAAAGGTATAAAAAAATACAATAACATTAAAAAATTAAAAAAAAAAAAAAAAAAAAAAGAGTCATGAGGCATGTGACAAAGAAAAGTCAACCCACAACCAAGGAATCGCGCCACCAATAGAACCAGACCCAAGAACAGTGGCCCTGTCACCCAGCTGCCCCTTCCCCAGAAGCCTAAGGTCATCTGCAGCAGAGTCCACCCTGCTTACATATCCGTTCCGGCACGGTGTCTGTCACATGGCTGCAGCAGTGCCTTTCTGTAGATCCTCCCGTGAGCCTGTTAAACGCTTCTCCTGGCCAAGGGTGGGGACCCGGGCACGCAGCCCTCTGGAGTGTGGCCGCACTCCACACGCCACCTCCCTGCAGTTCTCACCTCTGCAAGGCTCCCTGTGCTGGCCCAGCATCTGCCCAGCAGGCCGTGGTGTCGGTGTGGCTGCCATCTGCAGCCAGCGTCGTGGTGAGGACGTGCTTTCCCTTCAGTGTGGTCTGCTCTTAGCCTCTGCCGTTCTACTACTGATTTCTAGTGTTCCACTGGTTGATTTGGAGGGATCCTCCCATAATCCTAAACATTCACATCTTGTCAGATTTAGATAGTAAAAAAGAAAAAGATCCAAAATGAATTTAACAAGCACAAAAAAGAAAGGAGGAGAAAGATGCCTTCCCATGCTCACCTGCTGGCCAGGTGCCTTCGCTGCACAGCCCCACCCTTAGTACCACCAGTGCTTTGTCCTGGCACGTGTGCATCTGGGGTCTTACAGCAGGTCCCCTTGCCCTAGGTAAAGATGCTCTCCCACATTACTTCCCACTAGCTCCAGTCACTCCCCACGCGCCTGGCGTCTACCCTACCCGTTCCCTGAACCTGCTCTACCTAAACCACCAGTTGCCTCTCCCTGGCTTCCCAGCACAGTCCCCACACCCAAGTCCACTTCCAGCTCTCCTGACAGGACAGTCTCCATCAACACATAAGGCAGCAGAAACTAGGAAGAGCAGCATAGCTTATTTCTGGATTGGCTTGCTGTGGCTAGATAGCAGAAGAAAACAGAAGTAACATAAGCAAAATATTTTAAGATACACTTGATTTTCCTACAAGCCATTCTCTGAAAAGAGCAATCACAGCCATTCCCACCCTTGCAACGGTGCTGTCTCAACACGCTAGGGGATCCCGACTTTCATTAAAGCCACCACTGTACATGGCAGAAGTCTTGAGTCTATTCACAGAACAAGGGAAGGCACGGAACTGACTGCCAGAGGACACCTTCTGAGCACCGTACAGCAAGCACTCACCAGAGGACGGCCAGGCCTCGCCTGACCCTCAGAGCTGGAAGAGGCCTGGGGGAGCAGCGGTTGGAGCCGTTCTGTGGAGGAGGCAGGACGGTTTGCTCAGGCTTGAGTGGACAGTGGCCTCCAGACCAGCTTGTCCCTTTCAGCACGGTGCTTGGGTACCCCAGCTCTGTGGACCTGCACATTGTAGGTTACAGTGGCATGCTGATCTCAGGTCGCAGTGCAGGTGGAAAGACCTAACTGTTTGAGGGCAAAGGTGCTCTGTACCAAGGGTTTCTTCCTGGAGTACACAGAAGGGCTGTGTCCCAAACCTCATGTGTTGTTTATGATGTTTGCATAATTCTACCAGATGCAAAACACTAAACATATAAACTAGCTGTATTTCTTATTTTCAGGATTTTCTGGACCATTACCTTTTTTTGGTACCAGGGATTGAACTCAGGGGCCCTCAACCACTGAGCCACATCCCCAGCCCTATTCTGTGTTTTATGTAGAGACAGGGTCTCACTGAGTTGCTTAGCGCCTTGCCATTGCTGAGGCTGGCTTTGAACTCACAATCCTCCTATCTCAGCCTCCCAAAGTGCTGGGATTACAGGCGTGGCCACGGCGCCCGGCTGGACCATTACTGTTTGTTCATCTCTGTCTACTCAGATAGGCAGACTCTCATTAATGCTCAACATCATTTCAGTGCCAGAATAAACCTCATAGGCCAAACTCTCCTTGCAAGGGAAGCCTGTGCATCCTAAGCGCGCAGGGCAGGCCTGTGGTCCTGGAAGTTTCATGCCCTGCTCTCACCTGAGGAGCTGGAGCAACCCAACGCCTCCGTTTTCTATAAATCCATCAAAATGTTTCCTAAAACACCACTCTCAGCTCTCGCTTTGATCACTACCAACATCACAATTTCAGGTGCACTTTTTAAAAACCCTTCAGTCTGCTAACGTTAGCCTCTAAGCACGGTGGGCTGTTGGAAAGTCGCAACACTCTGGACAAGAGAGAAAAACCGTCAGGTTTAACTGTCACCATGAGGTTTTACCACATGCATGACGGAAGGCCACACACTGCCTCACAGATAAATCATTTTCTTCTCATTACTGTCAAAATAATTTATGGAAAACTACAACAACAAAAAACCTACTTGCTTTTCTCCTGGAAAACAGTGGTTGGCTGAAGTAAGCAATTTCAGAAAAGATACCTGCAAATGCAAACAGACCTAAACAGTCGAGTGCAGTGACAGCCTGGGTTTCAAGACGTGCAAGAGGTCACCACGGACCCTAAGCATCACTGCACAGCATATAATCATCTGAGTGTCTCCTTAAATTGAGAAGCAGCTTTTGGTGACATAAACTTTATAAAATAAAACATCCATAAGGCATGTTTCTATTTTTAATTTTTTGCTTTGATAAATCAATTGCTTCACAAAAATCCTTTTTAAAGACAACAATCCAAGAAAACATATTGTTACAGTATTCACATTTTAAGATTGTCAGTTTCAAAGACCGAACATAACTGGAAAAGGTAGGCTGCTGAGTTAGTGTCACCGACAGCCAGAGATGTCCCTCAGGACGGCGCACACCTGCTGGCACGCTGCGCTCATCCACAGCAGGAAGCGTTCCTCGCCTCCTCGCTCAAGGTCACCCAGAGCAGCCCCCGCAGCCTTAGCCGTAAGGGCCACTCTGCGTACCGGACACATGCTTATGCTTATTTGACTATCTGGAATTTGAAAATGGAGCGCTGAGCCCGCCAGATGGAGCTTGCTACTACAGCAACCAGTCTAGCTTCTGCTCAGCCGCGAACAGCAGGAATGACAGGCTCACTGTGAGTCTCAGGGCACATCCAAAGGCTCCCTCACGGTGAGGAGTTTAACAAGAACCAAGCTGGGATCCAATCTGACCATCTGAATCAAAGCTCAGGGGGATGCACTTTCAGATACTCTCCACCAACCGAGGACTGGAAAACCCGTGTTTTTAAGGTGCAAAATGATAACATGTAAAGCTGGGCAGTGATTTTATGAACCAGAACAGCTTGCCAGGTGGAAGTTACTCAAAACAACCTGTTTTTACGGAGAGGGTGAAGGAAACCCCAGGCTACAACCTTAAGTGCCCTCTTTCTAATCCTCTGAATTGAGCAAGGGGAAGCTCAGGGCTTAAGAAAACCACTTTCAGTTGGAGAGAATGTACGCGGTGTCCTTCAGCGTGATGTTCAACCCTCAGCTAGAGCAGCCTGACACGAGGCTTTCACGCAGACATGGCTCACCAACCTCAGACACAACCCGCCACACGTGGCCCGTGATTTTTGTTGGGAAGAAACAACACCCTCCACGGGAGTCCCCACTCTGTGAATATGTTCCCTGCTCTGTCAAGCAGCAGGGCAGCTGAGGGCCTTGGGGGACAGGATGGGAGGAAGGAAGAAGGGCGGGTGGTTCCCACAGGTCCACGTTGTAAGAAGTCCAACAAAGCCGGCACTTAAGGAAAGTTAAAATAATCTCCTAAACGTGTGCAGACCTGATGTAAAACCCTATAAAAAGAAAATAAGGAATTCCATGGTGGCTTTAAAATGTCATTCTTCCCAACAGAGTTGACGATCAAGTTCTTTTAGTTGAAGCTCCTAAAGGAGTTTTAAAGAAACCTCTGTGCTTCTTGCTGACTGTAGGCTGTCCAGGACACTCTCCCCCATGGCTGACTCTAACACAACTGGGCGGGGCGGGGGGGTCAGTTCTAGAAAAATCTGCATTAGCTAAAAGTGTCCTCACTGTAGTCTTGGTCCTTAACAGATTGTATTGCTGGATCTCAAGAACTGGAGGCAGTGCCAGCCCCACAGCTGCCCTGGTCAGATGAACTCTGGGCACCACTCGTCTAGGATAACAAGAACACTACATGAAGCAGGCGGCTCATTCTCTGTGAGGAAAACTCTCCACTTCTAAGTCAAACCAAATCATGCCAAAGAACAAAAGCTACCGACTCTTAATTTCTCATCACCAGGAAATGGAAGTCCCCAAATCATCTTATACCCATGCGATCAGGTGAGGGTAGTGCTATGGGAACTCTGAAGCAAGGACAGGACGCCAACACCAGGGACCAAGGCCCATGTGTGAGAGCCATGGGGTGTGCCGTCCCAACCTGTCATAGTTCAGGTCACTGCGGTGGCTTTGCAGATGTCCATAATTGCGTAAGGTGGCCTGGATGTCTACTATGCGCCCCAACTCTGAGCCGCTGGGGTCAAGAACTTTTTACACTAGTTTACAATACACATTCTATGCATAACATATTTTGACTAAAAAATTTCTAAAACAATACAGTTAACACAGCAAAGGAACCATGTAACTGAAGTCAAATTCAAATCAGACTGGAGTATGTGTGGTGAGAGCTTTCAACTGATTAGGGCTACACTCCACCTCACTTACCTGAAGTCCTACTTAGCACACACCTTTAGACACTTGTGTAGGTCAAGTGTAAAATGCAATCTGAGCATTACATATCAGCACAAATTTGGAGATATCAAAATCCCACTAGAGAGTTGTTTCTTTTCAGCAGTAAATGTAAGCCACCTGGGGAGCGGGAGACCGTGCAACGGTAGCTAGCTGTGGGCAGGTCATTAAATTTGGGCAATTCAGAACATTCGAAATCGAAATATAATCATGTATTGTTCCTTCTCTAGAAATTTTATCCTCAATATAGTCATAATCCAATTCATAACGAATTTATAAAAATAGCTTTTTATCCAATAATTCCAGCAAGGTAAAAATAGGAGTTTCTTTTTATATATAGCAAATGAAACAGGCTTGCTGAACCATGAGAGAACCTAAACTTGCTGAAACCGCCATCCACTCACTGAGCAGCCACAGGTCGGCTGTGTGTTCTTGCTGCCGCACCGGCAGTCTCGAGGGCAGAGCTTCTCTCAGGTCCATGGGCTGCGCCAACGAAGCAGCCCCCAAGACCTGCTGTGAACCACAGAATGAAGTCACAACTGCAGAATTCCTTAGAAAATGGCAGCGCTACTCCTTAATCTAATCAGAGACTGGGGCAGGGGGTCATTCATCACATTTCTAGCGTTAAACCTTTAAAGAATTTCTTTAAAAACCCACACGCACACACATTTGAAAGAAGTCGCTGCACTGGCAAAGACGCTCTTTAAGCTTACTATGAATACAAAAGTGCACTCTTCTATATCTACATATAAAACATTAGAAATGAAACTGTGTAAAATGTTTGCTGTGCAAACTATAAAAAGTCAGGTGTGCTGGCTCTCCACGCTGGTGTGGTCGGCTCCTACTGCAGGGAGTCGCTGTTCTCCAGCACCAGCCCGCCAATGTGGGTGGGCGCCAGGGCACCCCCGTCGTCCTCCGTGCTGTCCACAGACTCGTCCTCACTTTGCCCAGCCATCATGACCTGTTGCACGGCCAGGGTGGCCCCATCTGAGGACAGGGACTGGAGGCTGTCCACGTTCATGTTCACAGGCGTGGTGATGGTCACAACGGCACCTGGGGCAGAGCACAGTGTGTCACTGTTTCCATTGGGAGAAGCATTTTAGGAATTAGTTAGGTGCTGCTTGCTTTATGACCTAAAGTCAAGACACCTATATGTGTTTAGGAAAAGTTCCACAGGAATTTAAGAAACTGAGGAACAACTTTTTTCTTTCTGGTACTGGAGATTGAACCCGGGGTGCCTAACCACTGAGCCACGTCCCTAGCCCTTTTTATTTTTTTATCTTGAGACAGGGTCTCGCTGAGTTGCTTAGGGCCTTGCTAGTTGCTGGGGCTGGCCTCAAACATGTGATCTTCCTGCCTCAGCCTCCCAAGTCCCAAATATGCATGACTAGGGCCCAAATGACACACACCTGACAGTGGGACTGGGCGGCAAGTAATGAGAACGCAGCGAATCCACGAGCACTAACCCTCACTGCCAATGAGAGCTTCACCTGAAGACACTCAGGAGAGCAGATTCCCACAGCAAAATGCAGTGCAAGGAGAACAAAGGAAACCAGAAACACAGGGAAGACACCCAAGAAGATCAATGGGGAAGCAGAGTAACAAGAATGGGGTAAGAAAAAGGACAACTGGAAAGGGGAGGAGGGGCGAGGGCTCTGTGACATGCAGACCCCTGCATGCAGCCTGCCGGAGGACAGAACCACCCAGATATGCATACACCAGGCTCCAATGACATGCACAGCAGGGGCACACCAGACTGCGAGTGATCACGACACCCTGAATCTACAAGGACTAATGTGCAAAGTCCCCAAGATGATTAGTAAATGATAGAAGATGGTGTTATGTGACATGCTCGTGTGTGGTAACATTCAAGTCTACGCCCTGGAGGGTGCAGAGGAAAAGGAATGCAATCCTGGAGATCAGATGCCAGGGTGGAAGAGGCTTTCTCTTCACTGGATATTCTTGTTTTAAATTCTTTCCCCAATAAATACGTACTGCCTTTTCTGAGGTAGAGGGAGAGAGAGAAAAGTAAGAATTGCTGTGGTTTGGATGCGTGTCCCCCAAAGGCCCATGAGTTCAATGGTCCCCAGGTGACACTACTGGAAAGTGGCAGAACATGTGAAAAGTAGGGCCTTGGGGAAGGTCCTTAGCTCTTTGGGGCCATAACTTAAAGGAGACTGGGGGACCCTGGTCTCTTCCTCTTCCTCTCTCCCCAGTTCTGGGGTCATGCTGTCAGTGGTTTGCTCTATAATGTGCCACCACTGCCAGAGGCCAAACCAACCGGGCCACCTCATCTTGGAATGGAACTTCTAGAACCATGAACCAAAATAAACCTTTGGTCTTGGCTGGGCACAGTGGCACATGCCTGTCATCCCAGCACTTTGGGAGGCTGAGACAGGAGGATCACGAGTTCAAAGCCAGCCTCAGCAACAGCAAGGCACTAAGCAACTCAGTGAGACCCTGTCTCTACATAAAACACAAAATAGGGCTGGGGACGTGGCTCAGTGGTTGAGTGCCCCTGAGTTCAATCCCCAGTACCAAAAAAAAAAAAAAAAATTAAATTAAAAAATAAAGCTTTGGTCTTTTTTTTTTTTTTTAAAATATTTTTTAGTTGTACATGGACAATTGGAGACACTCAGCTCCCACGGACGAGATCATTAGTTCTATCTCAGACACAGTCCACGGCAGGGTGTCCTGTCCTTGGCTCCTGTCTTTGCTCTTCTCAACTGCAGGTGCACACAGTGGAGCTCTTCAAGATTCACACTGTTCCCAAGTAGTCTAGCTACCATCCAGAACAATGCTAGACTCACAGGAACACAAACCACCCAGCACCCACAAAGACCTGACCCTAAGTGCATGGTGTCTGGCATCCAGTCAGAGATTACCAGCCTGCAAACAGGCAGAAGAGTCACCCAGAACAGACAGAGACGAGAGCGCAGACACTCCAACAGTTGCCAAGACTGTGCTCTCTGCGTTCCACAGTTAGTGCGCATGTCAAAGATACAAAAGCTCAAGCAGAACTTCTGGAAAGATGAAAAGTACAATATCTAAGATAATAATAATCTTAATAATCCAGCTGTATGGGATTAAGGCAAGATTAAACTCTGGAGAAGAAAGATCAGTGAAGTGAAAGGAGAATACTAGAAACTATACAAAATGAAATAAAGACAAACGGAAAAGAGCATCGATGAAGGTGTGAAACTTTACCTAATACATGGGCAATCAATGTTCTGGAGAGTGGGGGGTATGTGTGTCAGGAAATACACTGTAAGAAAGAAATGGAGCTGACACTGGTGGTGCACACCTGTGATCCCAGCAACGTGGGAGGCCGAGGTAGAAGGGTCTCAGGTTCGAGGTTAGCAACTTAGGGAGACCCACATCAACTTAGTGGGTCTTTGACTCAAAAAAAAAAAGGTGGTGGGGGTGCTAGGGATGTGGCTCAGTGGTAGAGCACTTGCCTCGCATGCAGAAGGCACTGGGTTCGATCCTCAGCACCACATAAAAATAAAGATATAAAAAAAAGACTTTAAAAAAATAACAATGATGATGATAATAAATACACATTAAAACAATCTGAATCTTGAAGAGCTCATGGAACCAGAAAGATGCTATGGAACACCATAGAATGGTGGCCCATGACAGGGAGGAGGACAGAGGGAATAAACAGAAGCAAGAGGTGGGCACATGGCCTAGAAGGTAAGGTGTCTGGTGCTGAGAACAGGATGAGCTCCACTGTGTGCACCTGCAGTTGAGAAGAGCAAAGACAGGAGCCAAGGACAGGACACCCTGCCGAGGACTGTGTCTGAGATAGAACTAATGATCTCGTCCGTGGGAGCTGAGTGTCTCCAATTGTCCTCCCTGGTCTGCTCCCCGGCACCTGTGCAGGCAGCTTCCTGGGGGTGGCTGCAGGAGTGCCTGGGCACTTCCTACCCAGCTCCCAGCGCCCACCCACCTCTCCGACCCGCACTCTCACTGCACCTGCGCGTCGCTCACCTTCTGACATGCTGAGCTCGTTCGGCGCTGGCTGTGCCACTCCTGATGCAATGGAATCGGGCCAGAACCTCTGGACTGGCCTGTTCTGGGCAGTTTTTTTCTTTGTTTTCGGGGTCTCTGAACAACTGGAATCCAACATTGGCTGAAGAATTCGTCTTCTAGCATTGATGAACCTGTGTGTAGGCAAAATGAAACTTAGGCCCAAGTGACCTTTGTCAAGACCTGTGTAGAACCAACAAATAAATACTTTTCCTTTGGGGGAGTCCTGGGATTGAGCCCGGGGTGCTTTCCACTCAGCCACATCCCCAACCCTTCTTATATTTTTATTTGAGATAAAATCTCACTAAGTTGCTTAATCTCACTAAGTTGCCCAGACTGGCCTTGAACTTGTGATCCTCTTGCCTCAGCCTCCCAAGTCACTGGGATTACAGGTTTGGGCCACTGCATCTGGCAACAAATGCTCTGAATGAACACACAGTTTTATGAACCACGCCAAAAAGATTAACTCATCACCTCCCACTGCAATAAACATTTCAGAGGAATGACAAGCATATTATTTAAATCTCCAGAAAAACAGAGCCTGCTGGTTTAAAAATTACTCATTTAAGGACTATTTAAATAAGAAGGCACTTTTTTATTTTTTCACCTCACCTGATTTTCTTAGTATCTGTGAATCAGATATAATTTGACATTATTTTCTTTTTCTTTCTTTTTTCTTTTTTTTGGTACTGGGGACTGAACTCAGGGGCACTTGACCACTGAGCCACATCCCCAGCCCTAGTTTGTGTTTTATGTAGACATAGGGTCTCACTGAGTTGCTTAGTGCCTCGCCCTTGCTGAGGCTGGCTTTGAACTCGCGATCCTCCTGTCTCAGCCTCCCACAGTGCTGGGGTTACAGGCGTGCGCCACTGTGCCCGGCTGACATTATTTTCTCTAAGGAAGAAGATTGCTACAGTAGGGCAACCCGATGTCTCCTCACACCTGAAGCTACAAGGCATCCTGACCTCCCGCCCTTCCCAGCACAGTGTGCCTCTGCCATGCCAAGCCTTCAGGGAAGTACCCTGGTTCATGAACAGAAGGCTGAGGTCAGAGCTTCACCTTCTCAAAAGACCACTCCAAGTGACAAGCCCTTCTTTGTCAACCATCCTGAACACCAGCTGGCCCAGGATCTGCTGGTAAGGGAGGCAATCCCTGATGGACTCTGGCTGTTCTGCAAGACTCAACCTCACAGCGGGCTTGACCCCCCATAGAGACATCAGCAAAAACTACCAGATGCCAAGGCAGGCTGGACCTGGCCTCATGCCAAGCACACACTAAAAAAGAACTGCTGTTTGCAACTCCATCCTCAAGTGCACCAAGCCAATGTCTTTAAGTGTGAGAACGTGGAGAGCAAGAAGGGCCTCGCCCCAACCAGCCCCTCTTGGGCTTCTTGGGCTTCTGGCGTGAGAGGACAGGTAACACTCTGCACTGTGCTCTCTCTTGATGCTGCTCTACGCTGTTTAAAGAGCTGTTTTGCTACAGAGCCAGCTGCAATGGAAGAAGACCACCACCAACCCATGAAAACTCCAATCAAGTCAATTTGTTCAGGTTTGCACACTTTTTCCTTTTTTCCCTACATTTTTTTTTTTTTTTTTTTTTTTTTGGGTACTGGGGATTGAACTCAGGGGCACTCGACCACTGAGCCACATCCCCAGCCCTATTTTGTGTTTTATGTAGAGACAGGGTCTCACTGAGTTGCTTAGCGCCTCGCCATTGCTGAGGCTGGCTTTGAACTCACGATTCTCCTGTCTCAGCCTCCCTAAGTGCTGGGATTACAGGCTTGAGCCACCGCGCCCGGCTTTCCCTACATTTTTTTATTGGTGCATTATATTTGTACATAACGATGGGATTTGTTGTTATGTATTTGTACATGCACACAATTACAGTATCACACCCCAGCACTTCAGGTTCACACAGTATTTCTAATCTAACGTAGAAACACTAGAGTAACCAAGCTTCTGTTTCAGTAGCATGAGGGATGGGCAAACCCCTTGCTGGAGCCACACACGCCACCTCTATGTGCTAGACTTGGTGGGCGATGGGTAACCATTTGCAGGCGTCACAGGAACTAAAGCACTGCTTCAGACGCAGTTTCCCTCTTTGAATGCCCTCATCTGTAAAACGCCAGGACAAGAACAGTGTCAGCTCCAAACCTGCTCCACTTTAGGCTTTAAGATAAGCGACACCTAAAATGATGTGAGGACATGCTCTCACCAGGAGCTAGACTGCACTCAGGTAAATGGCTGGTCCCTGCAGGACGAGCACTTAAGAGTGGCACCTGGCTAGGGGCGCCACTTGGTCCTAGAGCCCCGCCTTAGCAGGAAGGCCCCAGCTGCACCTCCGCAGTCCTTTCTAGCTCCCTACTGGCAATGATACCAGGCAGAGGCCCACACTAACAACGGGCATGTACCATCCATTCAGAATGTAAGTTTTGTAAATACAAAAAGGAAAGAAAGCCCCAGAAACTAAAAATGGCTACAAATATTAAAGGATCTTAGAAATTTTAGAATTTAAAAAAGTCATGTTACTAATTTTAAAAACTAAAAAAAGCTGATGAGGCCTTCTAGATAAGACAGTCCTGGAACTCCACAGATAGCATGTTGGGGGACATGAGAAAGTCATGAATGGGTGAAGGCAGAGGAGCGCACAGCAGGGCAGCACCCCAGGACAGCCAACATTCGTCCACCATCACCGGCGGTAAGACTCAACGGAGCGTGCCACTCCAGCATGCCTACATGGAAACAACTAAGACAGGTTAATAACAAACGCCTTAGCAACAGCACGCTCGAAACCTCCAGTTTTGTTAGCACTCTATTTAAGACACTTAATAGAAAATGACTCAAGTAGCATGTTCTATTATTGCTATCCAAATCAAAAACAGCCCAAATGCAAGAAAACAGAAGTATTTAATGCAACACCAAAGCATACCTCTGCAGCTACGATTGTTTAATTGTTTATGTTGGAACTTAAACGAGTTTACATTTTAGCATAGTTAAAATGAAAAGATCATAGTGTTTACAGAAGGTAGCACTGGTGCTTTCTTTAATGCATCTCATTTTACTAAGCTGACATTGCTTCCTACGGCTGAACAATAATGAAAACGAGACAATCGCCTGGACCCCTGAGTACAGCTGTACTCCTACGCGAGCCTGAGTTATAAGCAGCCGCTCTTGCGGAGGGAAACATGTGGCCAGGATCCAAGTGCCCACAACTGTGACCCCATGATCAGAAGAGACGTTTCTTTCATGAACACAGATCCCACCCTGCACTGGGTGTGACTTGGGACAGCTCTAGGCCCTGCTGTGCAGGAGAACAGCTGCAGGAACAGACAGCAAAGGGACTGTGTCCTTGAGCTGCAGGTGGAAAGTGACAGCAGTTTTCAAAAGGAGAACAGAGGGTCCTCCAGGGTCAGCACACCTTACTGTCATGGGCCTTGCCACAGAGGTTACACACTAAAACATCCCAGTTTTGAAGGAATGCGGGGCTGGGGCAGCAACTCCACAGAGAGACCCTTCCCACCAGGCGAACGGGATGTACTGAGCAGTGCGCACTGGCAGTTGCAGGTCAGGGTGAAATCTGGGCTGACTGATTCTCAAGTACCGGCCGCTGATCGCCGCAAAGTCGACCATTCACCAGCCTCAGCACTTCCAAGGCCCTCTGGTGGTAAAAGACACAATTTCAGAAAGCGGTGCATCTTACCAGTTGTTGACTTGGAGTAGTGTCAAGTTTGTCTGAGCAGCAATCTGCTTCTTCTCGTCCTCTGTTGGGTAAGGATGCTAAAAATAAAGAGGATTACCATGGACTTTGATTTTTGAAAAGGAAACCAAGATTATCTAGGCAAAATACAAGCATACAAGTATTAATAAAAACTAGTGTCGATAATGCTTTTAGCCAAAACCTAACTTACAAATATGTATGTATTTTTTAAATAATCCAGATCAGAATGAATCATTTCTCCTTGCTGCCCCAGAACATTCTGGGCTGCAGATGCTGGTCAGTGCACACAGACGTGGTTAGCTCAACGTCCCCAGGTGCACAGGGAGGTGAGGCAGCAAAAGCAGCAGCCCTGCTGGGAGGTGCGCTGTACCAGCCCCAGGTGAGCACATGACACCTCCACAGACCTGCAGCAAGTCTATGAGGTTCCATTATATGAACAAGAAACCACATCTACTGCAAGCAGGTAAGTGTGGCCCACAAAACCTCTGCCACAGCACACACTGCCCTGCACGTCCCCCTGTCAGTCCTGGAGGCCTCTCAGCACCCTTTGAGATAGCCACTGTCACTCCTCCACTGGTGGATGGTGGAAGCAGGCTGCTCTGGGGCCTGACGTGCTGTCACCTAAGGCCTTCTTAGGAGCCAATCCCTGCTGGACTGACCCGGTGCTACAGTCTGTATATTGACAAAGGCCCTGCGCTGCAGGGCTGTCCCCAGGCTGGTGCTATAGGGAGCTGGTGGACCCTTAGGAGGTGGGGTCTAGTGGGAAGTCTCTGGGTCTCTGGGAGATAACCTCAAAGGTTATGAGGATTGTGGGGCCTTGGCCCCTTACTCTTTCTCTTTTGCTCCCTGGCCATGAGGTGAACATTTTCTGTGCCAGTCATTCTTTGCTATTACCACCCAACACTGCTGCCAGAAGCCCAAGAGCTATTGGTCTGCTCAGTCATGGCACAGAACCTCCACATCTGTGAGCCAGAATAAACCATTTTTTTCTTTATAAGTTGATTATCTCAGGTATACTTCTATAGGGAGGGAAAGCTGACTAATACACTCATGCTGTCAGTGAAGAACCAAACCTAGGGCTGTGGCTGAGAAGGCATACTGTAGCACCCCACGCTTAGGTATGTCGAAACATTTCACTTAAAAACAAAAAACAACAACAAAAAAAAGAAAACAAAAAAATAGAACTAAACTAGAGGCAAATATCCTAACTTCCAGAAGTGCCAAAGGAGAACAATCCCTTCATGACTGGCAAGTATCTATGTGTGGAGACCAAGACGACTTTCTTCTAAAACTGCACGCACCATATGCCTTATTTTGGACCACTGGGTCCCCAGGTGTTAATGGCACTCACAGTAGGAGGCGCATTTGTTGTGGTTTGCTTTTAAACACTTGATGGAATCTAGAAAAGTCCCTGCGCAGTGACGTAGGAATGAATCCACATCAGATTTACTTGGCAGCCACCTATTTATTTCTGCAAACTGATCAACAGGATAATTCAAGCTGATCCGACAGATGAGTATGTGGCTCTGAGTTCCAGGTTGTGGAAGCATAAACATTGTTTTTGCCCTTTAAAAAGCTCACAATAGAATCGCGAGTTCAAAGCCAGCCTCAGCAAGGGCAAGGCGCTAAGCAACTCAGTGAGACCCTGTCTCTACATAAAACACAAAATAGGGCTGGGATGTTGCTCAGTGGTCAAGGGCCCTGAGTTCAATCTCCAGCACCAAAAAAAAAAAAAAAAAAAAAAGCTCACAATATAAAAACAAGGCGGAAAACATGAGCACACAGCCAGAAACACACACACACAGTGCCTGGTCCTGCTCTAGGGAGGAGGCGTCCCATAGAAATGGGTAAGAAGGGGGCTGGGATTGTAGCTCAGTGGTAGAGCGCTTGCCTCGCATGCGTGAGGCCCTGAGTTCGATCCTCAGCACCACATACAAAGCAATAAAATAAAGACATTTATTTAAAAAAAAAAAAAAAAGAAATGGGTAAGAAGGGACAGGAAAAGCAGTACAAGCAAAACAGCGTCATCTTAATGGCTCCTAGGAGCAGGGTTCAGTGCCAAGAAGTTACCAAAACACTAAAGGAAACCTAATGGGCAGGAAGGCGCCAACTCCCTGCTTCTCCCTGAGCTGTGCTGCTGTCCCAACCTGCGCCCTGGCTGTGGGCAGCCCAGTGTGTGCTTCGTTGCTTGTGGCCGCTCCCACGTGTCCACTGCCCTTGGCCCTCCTCCCCATGTGCACCCAGCCTGGGTCTCAGGCACTCTCCTCAGAGAGCCGAGCCTCATCACCCTGGTCCTGCACTTGACCAGGGTCACTCTGGCTGCTCCCTGTAGGTGGCTGGCCACAAACACAACACCCATTATGTTGCCAGCTAGGCAGGTGTGTCGCTGTGCCTCCTGAGACGTCCTGGGGACTCGGAGACGGAGCTCCTGCTCGCCCTGGGAGGCAGTGAGTTGCACACTAACACTGGCAAACTGTGCTCCCTGCTGGGTCAGACTCACGTCATTACCCGGGTCCACGTGCTGCCCCTCGTCAACCTTGCCGCGGCTTCTTTTCAAATCTAACATAAAAGCACCGTCACTTCCAGAGGTCCTGCCTCAGCGCATCTCTCCTCGTCCCACTCCTCCAGCCAGTCACTGCCGTCGCTCCCGCGTCAGGGCTGTACACCACGCGCACGGCCAGCAAAGGGACCCCGACTCCCTTCCCACCAATAAGACCCTTGTTGTATTTTAAGTTTCTCGGGGTCGTTTTTAGGGACCTCGCTGTTCCATGCTCAACCCATTATGACACTCGAGAAAACACTGACACTTAGGACCAGGCCGCGAGGCACACGTGGATTTTTATATGGTACACAGCTAGGAGGAAAGGTCTCAGAGCTGCCCACAGCACCGGCCCGCCGATCTTACCCCTATGTGCTGAAAGAGCCAGGACCGCATCACGTTGGTGGCGTGCTTCGGCAGGACACCTCTCTTGTTCTTGGATGAGCTATCGTCTTGGTGCAGGATGCTGAGGTCTTGGTTCAGCTGTAGCTGAAGCTTTTGCACAATGGAGAGCTGAGGTCACAGACAGCAAGCGACGACAGGGGCAAGCAGGCTAGGCCTTCTGCCGCAGTGGCAGACACGTGACAATCTGCACTAACCGGATTCACACTGGGATGTGTGCTACGGTGAAGTGACCCCCCGCCCCCACCATGTCCTGGCACACAGCTCCTAAAATTCTTGGAATCTTCCAAGTGTTAAGTGAAGACTTTGTGTACCAGTGAGCTGAGTGCTGGCTGGCAGCGCCCAGGGGCTTCAGGATGGGGGAGGGCACAGGGAAGACCAAGGCAGGATCACAGCGACATTCAGCCCCAACCACTGGCAAGGGGATGGGCAGAAGGTTAAGCTGACGGCCAGTGGCCAGTGAGGTATCAGCCATGCCTATGTACTGAAGCCTCCATAAAAACCAGAAGGATGGGGCTGAGTCCTTCCAGGTTGCTGAGCGTGTGGAGGTTCCCGGAAGGCGCTGCACCCAGAGAGGCGTGGAGCGCTACATCTCCTCATCTACATTGTTTCCAATGTCCTATATAATAACCTGGTAAGTGTCCAAGTTTTCCCTGAGTTCTATGAGCCACTCAGAGCAACTGACCTGAGGAGGGGTCACAGGAGCCCTGATTTACAGCTGTTGGGTCAGAAGCACAGGTCACACAACATGGAGCCTGTGACTGCCCTCCAAAGTGGGGGCCATCTTGGAGACCTGTGGGATCTGACGTCTCTCCTGCTAGACTGTGTCTGAACTGCATTGAACAAGAGGACACCGGCTGGCATCAACTGCCTGCTGGTGGGGAGAAGAGCCCTGCTGTGAGCTCCCAGAAACCTCCGTGTTGACTGCTGTGGTATGAGTGCAGTGGTTTCTCTGCCTACAGGATGTAGCTCCCTCCACATCCTCACTCTTCACGCGAGGAGGCAGATGGGATGGTGCTAAGAGGGCCTCCATGCCCGAGCCAGGTGCTCCTCAGGTAGGTGAGGTCCAGGGCTACCCCACTCACCACTTCTCACCTGTGCTTCCTGCAGGGAGAACAGCGACAGCAGCCCTTGGCCTTGCCCATGAAAAATTTCAAGCCACCAATGAGAATGGACAGGGACGCTACAAAGCACCGCACGAGAGGAACGTGCGGGCTGAGCAGAAGGGGACAAACGGCAGCAGTACAGGAGGACAGCCCCCGCCAGAGAAAAGGGCTGGTGAGCTCCAGGGAGGTCTTAGCAGCCCTGATCCAGACACATGGACAAGACCAAAACAGCCTATGAAAGAGCAGTCCTGTGATCATGGCCACAAACGCAGCTCAGCAGGACCAGTCCTGACAACACTGACCCCAACGTGGACTTGGGTAGCCGTGATACAGACTACTAGGACAGGGAGGGGAAGAGGCCATGAGGGCATGAGCCCTCCTTCTCTGGATGAAAGGCCATGTCAGGCATTTGAAAGGATGTTGAGTTAAGAGACAGGATTGGAGAAAACAGCAGAAGAAAACTGCAAAGGCTATGGGGAGGGTGTGGATGGCCTGAGCTGACACACAGAAACACTGAAAGCAACTGAGAGAGGGCAAGGGGACTCCTGCAGACATGAGTGACAAAAGGGGTGGGGAGCAGCAACCTCATTCCTGGATATTGTTCATTTTATCAAAAATGTCTTCGAGTGGATTTGTGAAGCAGCATAATCAAAGACTTCTTAGTGAACACACCCAGGGGTAGATGCAGCTGGGCCCTGTGTGAACAGGCCAGCATGTCCTGCATGGCAGGTGACTCCCTCCTGGGGAGCAGCACCGCACGTCATCAGCTCCTCACACAAGCAGGGAATGTCACATCATCTGAGCCTAGACATGCTGCCCCAGGCAGGGAGCCCTGTGTGACAGTGGATGGCAACGTGGAATGAGGGTCACAGGGTCATTTGCAACACAGCTGCCCCTTCTGTCACCACTGAGGATCTCCCAGGACAGTGCTGGCTGCTGGGGTGACATGTGGCACATAACATTCCACCTGTGGTTTTCTTGAGACACCATCCTGGTAGTTGCTGACAGAAAGCATGGAATCCCTTACTGGTAAGCTACATTAATTACCTAAAGCACAACAAGAACCCAGACTGGCCAAAAAAGACACAGCCGGAGCAGCACAGAGAGCCACCAGAGGACCACCCACGTGCATTTGTTTCATCCGAGACCAGCTTCCTGTAAAACCCTCAGGCAAACCCACACGCTCTTCATACTAAAAACCCTACCCAGCTGGATTGTTTCTAAAACCTGCTGCACTAGAAGGTCTAAATACGGGGGGATGTGACGGTTAATCTTGAGGGTCACTCAACTGGACTGAGAGATGCCTAGGAAACTGGTAGAGCTCACTCCTAGGTGAGTCGTGAGGGTGCTTCCAGAGATGACTGCATGTGGGACAGGAGACTGAGCAGGGAAGGGAGACCTGCCCTGGCTGTGGCAGGTCTAGGGGCACAGAGGGAACGGCACAGAGGAGGAATGAAGCCTGCCAGACTCCAGCTTCTTCAGGCTTTCCGTATGGACTCACACCCGTGACCGTCCAGGGAGTATCCACACCTTCAGTCTCAGACTAGAACTAGATCGTGTTCTCCTATTTTAAGGCTTTCAGTTTCTAGGGCTGAACAGCTACTGGTTTCTTTTTTTCTCCAGAATGCAGATGGCCATTATGGAATTATCCAGCTTCTGATTCTGTAAACCAATCTAATAAATGTCTTTTATAATTACAATCGGTTCTGTTCCTTTAGAGAACACTGATTAATGCAAATTATGGTACTAAGAGTGGGGATATTGCTTTGACTATGCTTGATGGTGTGATTCAGAATGTTTGGAAGTGGTTTGCAGGAGGAATTTGGTAGTTTGGAGATGCAGGCTTGAGGAAGCTGAGAATGTTGCAGGAGGAGCCAGGCACAGTGGCGCACACCTATAATCCCAGCAACTTGGGAGACTGAGGCAGGAGGATTGCAAATTCAAAGCCAGCCTCAGCAACTTAGCAAGGATCTAAGCAACTTAGTGAGAGATCTTATCTAAATATAAAATAATAAATGGGCTGGGGATGTGGCTCAGTGTTAAGTGTCCCTGGGTTCAATCCCTGGTACCAAAAAAAAAAAAAAGTTGCCAGAGGAGTTTAATGGCTGATTCTGGTGGGAGTTCTGAAGCTCTAAAGGCCAGAATACTGATAGGATTGTGGACAGTAAAGACTGGGTTCAGCAGGACGCGGTGGTGCACGCCTGTAATCCCAGCACTGTGGGAGGCTGAGACAGGAGAATCGCAAGTTCAAAGCCAGCCTCAGCAACGGTGAGGCACTAAGCAACTCAGTGAGACCCTGTCTCTACATAAAACACAAAATAGGGCTGGGGATGTGGCTCAGTGGTTGAGTGCCCCTGAGTTCAATCCCTGGTGCCAAAACAAACAAACAACAACAACAAAAAAATTGGGTGCATAAGGTTACAAGGACTCTACTGAAAATTGAACTAGAGACAATTCATGTTACATTCTGGCAAAGAACTTACCTACATTTTGTCCATGCCCTGAGGTTTTGTGTGAGGATGAATTTAAAGGTGATCAACTAAGCAATCTGGTGGAGGAAATGTTAAGAGAGCACAGCGTCGAGGATGTGGCATGTGTATTAATGGCCGCTTTTAGCCAGGTCTGCAGTCAGAAGCAGGAACAAGAAGCGGAGTGGAAACAGGTGGAACACTTACAGTTTGGCCCAAAAGTGCGTGGCCAAAGAAGCTGTGGTTGCTGAAGAGATGAGTGCCGTTCAAGAAAAAACAAGTACTATGCACAGAAACTGTAGGAAAGATGCCTTGAAGGCATTTCAGGGATTGGCCAGGCCCCACCAAACACAGGCTAAAGGACATAAAAGTATAAAGTTCTTTGAAGGAGTTTCCTGTGAGAAGAGATAGCCAAGGTATCTGGCTCTCGTACAGCCATACAGGAAGCCGTTTCCCCTGTTCAGCCATCCTGGCACTCAAGCCATGCAGCTATGGTCCAGTGGGACTGGCTGCTGCTCCCACTGGCAGCAGTCCTTGGCACTGTCCATGGGGTGCTGGATTTGCAGGCATATGGAGTGCAAGTTGTAGGATCACAGAGGCTTCCACTGAGATTTTAAAGGAATGTCTCGGGGGACAGGCAATCTGTGGCAGGGTAAGCATCCCTATGGGAAGCCCCTGAGAGGATGGTGCATAAAACTATGAGAGTAAAGTCAAAGCAGCAATGGAAACCCCAGAAGATAAGAGATGCCAGGAACGGGCAACATCTGTCGAGAAAAGGGGCAGGCAGTGAGCAGATCCAATTCACGGGAGAGGTCATGTGAAGTGCCACTGGGAAAGCCACAGGGGCAGGCCCACCTAAGCCCTCTGGAGACAGTATCACACCAGCACGTGCCCTGGTTACTGGACGTGGAACTACAGGACTTCATGCTTGTTCTGCTGGGTTTCAGTCTTACTATGGGCTCATGTTTCCTTGGTATTCTATCTCTACCTTTCAGAATAAGAATGTTTACTCTGTGACACTGTATACTGGAAGCATGTAGCTTGCTTTTTTATTTTTACAGGGGCTCACAGCTAAGCCTCAGACGAGATTTAGAACTTGGACCTTTTGAGAAAAGTTGGAACTGCCTTGGAGACTTTGAGGACTCCCGGAGATGGACTGAATGTATTCTGCCTTATGAGAGGGATGAGTCTTGGGGCCAGGGGTAGAATGTTATGGTTCTGATCTGGACTGTCCCCCAAAGACTCCAAGTGTTGAAGGCTGGTCCCCAGTGCAGTGATGTTCAGAGGTGGGGATTTGGGAAGTGACTGGATCATGAGGGCTTGAGGCTCATCAAAGAATTATCCAGAGGATGGATTTGTAACTAAATGGACTACTGGGAGATGGTGGAAACTCCAGGGGGTGGGCCCTAGTTAAAGGAAGGGGGTCCCTGGGGCATGACTTTCATGACTGTATTGTGTCCTCAGCCTCCTCCTGCCTCCCTCTGTGCTTCCTGGCTGCCATGAGATAAGCAGCTTTGCTCTTCCACGCACCCCCTGCCATGATGTTCTCCCTTACCACAAGCCCTCAGTGAGGGACCCAAACAACAATGGACTGAAATTTCTGAAACCATGAACCAAAATAAACCTTTCCTCCTTCAAGTTGATTTCATTGAGTATTTTGTCACAGTGAAGGAAAGCTAACAAAGGAGATGTTATGCAGAAGCAGAGGACAAGCAATCTCAGGGACAGAGGGACCTTTGCAATTGGCACTAAAAGGGAGTTACATTCCCCAAAGTCCAACTGAAGGATCTGAGAGTGTTCTACGGAAGCACTACAAACTTTACAGTTTGTTATTTAAGTTGTTTCTGAAAAAAACTCAGTTAAATAAAAACATCCCTTCTTAAACAATAGGACAAGACATTTGACCTGAAAATGTCTTCCTCTAAAAGAGAATGATGTGATCATAGGGAGCTATTCTGTGACCCTGGAATGATGTGATCACAGGAACTATTCTGTCACCCTGGCTTTATTGTCACAGACATCTTAAATGGAAAACCAGAGGGAAAGAAGATTGGCCCAAGAATCGAGAAGCAGCATCAGTGGGATCTAGCTCTTCCCCTAGACAGGTCTGGGTCTGGGCAGCCACCACAGCCCTGATGGTCTCTGAAGTCCCCCAGCCTCACAGCAATCCCTGCCTCATGGCCTATGGCTCTAGTCGACCTTGTCCAACAAGACCTGTGGGAGTTCAAGACGGCACCTCTGCTGGGTGCTGCCCAGGGCTGCTCAGACTTGCTTTTGTGCGTTCAGGAAAACACCAACATTCCTAGGGCTAGACACAGCTCTCAACAAGGATGTAGCAAATGTTTGTGCAGTTCACAAAGATCTAACACAAAGAATGAATCAATGCTCTTAAATAAGAACTGTAAATTAAACTTGGTCTTTCTGATTTACCTAACTTGATCGAAGTAAAAAATGTGTGTGCTTCTCCATAATTTAAAAGGGCACTTCAGCCTACAGATCTAACCTCCTTACCTTACCACAAAGGCACAGGGAGAGGTTCATGACCCAAGGTCATGCCATGTCACAGGATCTCTGCTCTGACCCTGCTACTTGCACAGTCACCTTCAGTGTTTGGGGAGCTGAACCCCAAAGGCAGGGGGCCTGGGGGTAGCAGGATTGAGAGCACCACTGGGAAACCCCCCCCACCTCTCATAAGGGCCTGCTTCCACTGAAGTGCCCCCTGACACACTGAAAATGCACGGCAGTGAGGCCTGAAGAGCTTCCTGAGCTGGGGACCACTCTGGTGCCTCACACTAGAGCTTTCACGCTGAGGGTGGAGGCCAAGCCCTACAGGGGTGAGAGACTTGCCTGGCTCTTCTGCACCTACTAGACCTCAAATCCTGGAGAGACATGCCAAGGGAACCTGCACACAAGCCAGCCTCAGCACTGGGCAACGGATTGCTTCTAGGGGGTCATGAATGATTTTCCTGCTTCATTAGACTTTACTGAGTTCTGCAAATTTTCTACTTGAGGGAGATGAGGAATGAAAAGAAACAGACACTGACATTCAGATCAATTAGAGATGGCTCCAAGAGACAGAGGACGTTCACGCAGAGAGCCAGCTTGGCCTGCTACACCTTGCTGGCACACACAGGCAGACTCACCCACAAAACCCTCCCGAAGATGGCATACACACCTGGGAGTTCTGGATCCTAATCGTCCCAGGTGACAAGGCCTGTGTGACTACTTGGCCTTGTGGAGTCACGACTGTGACAGGCTGGTACACTGTGCCTCCTCAAAAGGGAGAAGAAAATTTAAAAGTTAAACTACTTTTAAGTCTTAATGATTTAAAACATTCTTATTGATATACTTATGGAATATACCTTATGGAATAAAATCTTTATTTTAATAAGGTTTTAATCATTTCAAATGGTCAACAATACTTCGCAAATTGACTTGTCACTATAAATTATCAAACAAGTCCAGCCAGGCTCAGGGTCCTTAGAGCCCCGTAGCATCAGGAACCCCTGGCTGACCAACAGCTTAGAACTCTTTCCTTCTGCTTGCCTTGGCTTTCTGCGCCTTCCTATAATCGGTACATGTTGAGGATGTGGCCAAAGGTGCTGACTGACACACATTTTCAATCTAGCTCTGCTCTTGATGTTTCCCCATCAAGGGTGTCACAAAGGTTTTAGTGTTGTCTCTTTCTGTATGCCCTGTATCATTTTCATGATATTTGTCTTTATAATATTCTACACACACCAGGGAATGCTGGAATCAGCACCCTCCTGTAGCGCTTTTGTTATACAAATAATACTGAGATTAAGGCTGAATTTTCACTTGACTGTCATCAATTCATGATATAACAGGACTTTCTAGGTGTTGCTACAAGTACAATTAATAACTATGTTATTGGGAAATCATAGTTTTTGCTATATATGTCCAACTCTGATATAAAACTTTTTTCCTTTCCAAAACACATTTTACATAATATATTTGTGGAAAATTAACAAGAAACAGGCATTCAAGAAGCTCTATATTCTAGCACTATTACATCAGGAACTAACATTAGTTAAAATATTGTGAAATCAAGAAAAAAATTAAATATTTAAAATTATATTTATATACTCATTCTAATATAATAGACCTGTTTTTTGCAAAAGCTCATGTAGAAAGCACTTGCTTTCCCACGGCCATACCTGCCACTGTCGCCATGGTCACGTTCCCCTGTTGCAGGGCAGAGGCAGGCACCACAATTCCCTGTGGGCTGAGCGTGCCTGTGATGGCACTTTGAATCTGCTGAAATCAGAACACACATGTTGTGGGAATTATTAGAAAATGGAAACCCATGTGAAAACCTCAGAGCAGCAGCATGTGCTATCACAGCAAAGGAAAGGAGGCTTGGGCCCAGCGTACCGTCAGACACCACAGCTTCCAGAAGCAAGCATCACATACAGGAACCCAAGACAGGCAGGACCGACTATTCAACACATGACCAAGGATGGCATGTTAGGTAGCAACGTGGTCTCAAAAGATCACTTTTTTTCTCACTGTCACGTTCCACGTGCCCTAAAGCCCAAGAGGCAACCAGACAACCCTGCTACCTAATCACACACCTTTCTCCTTAGATCTTGTTGAGATAACTGAGTTTTCCACAAACTAAAGTCTCCTGGACAGGACATGCACATTCAGATCATACCAAAGGCTTGGTAGCAACTGGTAGGTACACTTAGAGTTTGTCATAATAGAAGATAAACCATCCAAATCAATAACCTAAGCTCCCTCCCAGAGGCTCAGGAGGCTGAAGCAGGAGAATCGCGAGTTCAAAGCCAGCCTCAGCAATAGCGAGGTACTAAGCAACTCAGTGAGACTCTGCCTCTAAATAAAATACAAAATAGGGCTGGGGCTCAGTGGTTGAGTGCACCTGTGTTCAACCCCCCAGTGCCTCCAAACAACAAACAAAAAACAAAAACACCAAGCTCCCACCTTAAGGTCCCACAAAAAGAGAAACAAAATGAACCTAAAATAAACAGAAGGAAATAATAAAGATCAAAGCAGAAATCAATGAAATTGAAAATAGAAAAACAACAACAACAACAACCAGAAACAAAATGCTTGCTTATTGAAAAGAGCAAAACAAACCTCCAGTAAGACACAAGGAGAGGGCTGGGGTTGTGGCTCAGTGGCAGAGCACTTGCCTAGCATGTGTGAGGCACTGGGTTTGATTCTCAGCACCACATATAAATAAATGAATAAAATAATGCCCTATCAATGTCTAAAAAAAATTTAAAAAAAAAAGACACAAGGAGAAAAAGGGTAGGGGAAGAGGGAGGGGAGACCCAGATTCCCAATGATGGAATCACTGCAGATCCCGCAGAAGCCAGAGGTCAGAAGAAGTGAACACAACCCCACACCTAGGCTTGATGCAAGGTGAGGCAGACCAGCAGCCCAAAGCTCAGCCAGCACAGCTCATCCAGCATGGATGGGACCTTCTGAGTAGCCCTGGCCCTGTTAAGGAAACTGAACTTGTAATTTAACACTCCTAGAAAACAAGTCTACAGGTTTGTGCATTTTCAATAGGGAATTCTATCTACCAAATATCTAAAGAATCCACACTCATTCTACAATCTCTTCCAGAAAACGGGGACCACAAACACTCCCCAATCCATTTTATGAATTCTGTATTATTCTAGCACCAAAACCAAAGACCCTGCAGAAACCACAACTCACACCAAAATCCCTTATGAATAGACACAAAAATGCTTGAAAAAATATTAGCAAACACAATTGAGGAATATATATACAAATAATTATGTGTTATGACTAAGTGGAATTTATTCCAGGAATGCAAGATTTGTTCAATGTTAGAAAAAATAATCTATGTAATCTCCCAACAAGACCGAGAAGGAAAATCACAAATGATCATATCAACTGATGCTGAGAAAGCACCTGACAAAATTCAACCTAATAAAAACTCTCAGAATGCCAGGCGAGCTAGCACAATCCTGTAATTCCAGCAACTTAGGAGGCTGAGGCAGGAGAACCACAAGTTGGAGATATCCTTACTTACTGAGACCTTAAGAAACTTAGCAAGACCCTGTCTCAAAATAAAAAATAAAAAGGGCTGAGGATACAGCTCCATGGTTAAGCACCCCTGGATTCAATATCCAGTGCTTAGAGGGCGGGGCAGGCACGGTGGTGCATGCCTGTAATCCCAGTGGCTTATAAGACTGAGACAGGAGGATGGCGAGTTCAAAGCCAGCCTCAGCCATGGCGAGGTGCTAAGCAAATCAGAGAGACTCTGTCTCTAAATAAAATACAAAATAGGGCTGGGGATGTGACTAAGTGGTCAAGTCTCTGAGTTCAATCCCCACCCCCTAAAAAGAAAAAAGAAAAAAAACTCTCAGAAAAACAGCAATAGAAGGGAGTGTCCTCAACCAGATAAGAGCATCTTAAAATACCTCAACCAATACGAGCTAAGTGGGGCGTGAAAGGTTCCCTAAGGCTGGAGCAAGGCTGGGGAGTCTGCTCTCCATACTCTCAAAGATGGTACTGGATGGTCCAGTCAATGCAAGGAAGACACAAGAACAGGAAATAAAAGGAAGGGAGGTCAGAAAGGAAGCAAACAGAACTGTCCCCGCTGGTGCACATATGCTTAATAGGTGGAAAATCCAAATAACTTACCAAAACAAAGCTCCTAAAACTAATAAATGACTTCAGCAAGGTCACAGGACACAGTATTTCTGTACACTAGCAGTGAACACATGGATACAAAAACTGAAAATATAATCTATTCACAATCACTCAAAAAATGAAATACTTAGGTGTAACTCTAAAGGCACATGTGCAGGTGATATATATCCCCAGCCCCAGGTACTGGGGATTGAACTCAGGGGCATTTGACCACTGAGCCACATCCCCAGCCCTATTTTGTGTTTTATGTAGAGACAGGGTCTCACTGAGTTGCTTAGCACTTCACCAATTGCTGAGGCTGGCTTTGAACTCGTGATTCTCCTGTCTCAGGTTCCCAAAGTGCTGGGATTACAGGCATGCACCACATGCTGGCTCAGGACCTACATTTTGAAAACTAAAAAATACTGGAAAAAACCATAGAAGAAGTAAATAAATGGAGAGACATAACCATATTTATGGGTTGGAAGATTCAACATAGTAAAGATGCCAATTCTCCTCAAATCAAATACAGGTTTGATGAAATTCCTATCAAAATCCCAGTAAGATTTTTTAAAAAAAATAGACCTAGACAAAATCATTCTAAAATTCATATGGAAAGGCAAAGGAACAGAACAGCTAGAACAATTTTGAACAGAAACACTGAAGTGGAAGGAAACCACCTAGTCAATTTGGAGATTTGCCGCATGACTACAGCAATCAAAACCCTGTAGTACAGACACACAGATCAATGGAGCAGAACAGAAAACACAGGACACAGGCCCCCCAACAGGCCCAACTGATTTTTTTTTAATATTTTTTAGCTGTAGGTGGACATAATATCTTTATTTATTTATTTTATGTGGTGCTGAGGATCGAACCCAGTGCCTCAAGCATGCAAGGCAAGCGCTCTACCACTGAGCTACAATCTCAGCCCCCCAACTGATTTTTTAAAAAATATTTATCTTTTAGTTGTAGGTGGACACAATAGCTTTATTTTGTTTTTAAATGGTGCTGAGGCTAGAACCAGTGCCTCATGCATGCCAGACGAGCACTCTACCACCGAGCCACAGCCCCAGCCCTGCCCACTGGATTTTTGACAATGGTACAAAAAAAGCAATTCAGTGGAAGTAGTAGAGCTTTACAACCAAAGGTTCTGGTGCCAACAGATATCACGAACAGAAAGAAACCTCAGTTAAACCTGGCTCTTTCTGCACAAGCTAACTCAAAACTGATAATGATTTAAAATATAAAATATAAGACTATAAAACATAAAGAAAGAAAGAAAGAGAGAGAGAGAGAGAAAGAAAGGAAGAAAGAAAGAAAGAAAGAAAGAAAGAAAGAAAGAAAGAAAGAAAGAAAGAAAGAAAGAAAAAGAGAAAGAAAAGACAAGACAAAATCTTTGGGATCTAGGGCTAGGCAGAGTTCTTAGACATGATAACCAAAGCACAATCCATAAAAGGAAATGTTAAAAAATTAAACTTAATTAAAATTAAAAATGCTTACTCTGCAAAAGACATGTTAAGAGGATGAGAAGATATACTTAGCTATAGATTTGGAAAACATATGTGCAAACCCTATATGCAAAAAAAGGACTAGTATCTAGAATAGGCAAGAACTCTCAAAACAGCAATTCAAAGAAAATCAAATTAGAAAATAGGGAAAAGACATGAACAGACATTTTTACCAAAGATGATAAACAGGTGGTGGATACATATAAGATCAACATCATTAGTCAGCAGGGACACAAAAATAAAAACTCCAGTGAATTACCACTACACATCATTAGAATGGCTAAAAGAGAACACTGCTTCATCACACCCACCTCAAGGGCACGACACTGATGAATGAGCCAGGCACAAAGGACAAATACTACGTGATTCTACATACACAAGGTCCCCAGAGAAATCCAAGCCATGGAGACAAAGTATAGGCTGGTGGGTGCCAAGGCTGGGAAGGAGGATGGGGAATCAGTGTTTCATGAGGACAGGGCTCAGGTGGGAGCATGAGAACGTCCTGGGCGGGATGGTGGTGAAGGATGCACAGCAACGTGAATGAAGTAAACCACCAAAATGTGCGTTTAAACGTGGTTGCAATGACAGAAGCGGTCAAGATGGTAAAATTTACATATGTTACTCAGTTCTTAAAAATGTGTTGGGCTCAGTGGTGGAGCGCTTGCCTAGCACATGTGAGGCACTGGGTTCAATCCTCAGCACCACATAAAAAGAAACAGAATAACGGCATTGTGTCCATTTATAACAAAAAAAAATGTGTGTTCTTTCCCCCCAATAAAAAAAGGAATGAGGGGGGCTGGGAACATAGCTCAGTCAGTAGAGTGCGTGCCTTGCACTCAATCCCCAGCACCACAAAAAAAAGAAAAAGGAATGAATGGTCCTCTGCTCTCCATGAATATGGGGTGGGATGGCAGGAGCCAGAACACAGGCTGAGGACTCCCTCAGTCCTGCATGAAGTCCAGAAAGATTTTATCTCTGGCCTGAATTTACTCCCAAGATAGGCCAGGTTCAGAGACCTAGAGGGTCCTTCAAGCAGGACAGTCACTGAGATAGCCCCAGCAATTCTGACAGGGCTGGTGGTCTCGGCTCAATGCCAAAGCGGGGCAGGCACCCAAGGCAAGTACCTGGGACTGCACAGGGGAGTATGGACTTCCAGGCTCTCCACTCAACAGAGTCTCACTGTTCATTTTCGTCTTCAGACAAGCAATGTACCGGCTACAGAAATCTTTGCAGAGTTCGTTAACCTTTTCCAGCTCAAGAAGATGAATGCGCAAGACCTGGATTGCTTTTACCATCTAGAAACAGAAAACGAAGACTTACATGAGGAGGCAGCAGCACAGTCATCACAGCATACATATTGGTGCCCAGTTATCAGACCTCTCCAGTGACAGCAAGAGAACTGCACTGACATCAGAAATCACACAAACAGGTGAACTGCCACAGCACTGCCAATCTGGGCTTTGGCCACGCCTGGTATATAGGAGCCTTGTACCAGCCCTGGTGAGGCTCTGCTTAAAGGTAGCTGGGCCACAGCCCAGCCCCACTGCTGGGCTGTCTCACTAGCCACCAGATCACTCTGTGGCCTAGGAGGTTTCTTGCCCTCGTTCTATTTCTTTATTTGTAAGTAGGGACAAATCTATACTTGTGGTTCTTAATTTTTTTCTTTTTCTTTTGTTGGTACTGGGGATTGAACCTGGGGGCACTTTACTACTAAGCCACATCCCTAGCCCTTTTTCTTTCTTATTTTTCAATTTTAAGACAGGGTCTCATAAGATTGCTTAAGGCTTTGCTAAGTTACTGAGGCTGGCCTTGAACTTGGGATCCTCTTGCCTCAGCCTCCTGAGTCACTGGGATTACAGGTGTGTGCCACCACACCCAGCCGCCATTTTTAATTTTGATGAAGTTAGACTTATTGACTCCATCTTTTCTGGATCCTGTTTCTGGTGTCAAGTCTAAGAATGCTTTCTTATCCCTAAATTCCAAAGATTTTCTTTTGTGATTTTTCCAAAAGTTTTGTAGTTTTATATTAAGTCACTAAGTTTTGTGGTAATCTGCCCCACAGCAATGGATCATTAATGCCAATAATAGAACTGTTTTCATTAGCACTACCTGCCTGTGAATCAACAACTCCAAAGTTCACTGGTAAACTAACATAAAATAGTTCATATATATTCATGGAACAAAAGAATCAATCAATCAATACCAATAATTACCAAGCATCAAGCTCTACCAAGGCCTGTGCTAAAGACAGGGTGGGAGGACTATGTTCCCTGCAGCCAGGCAGGGTGTAGAGGATGCCTACTCCCAACTCACTGAGCCAGGGCAGAGGGATGACCAAATGATAGTCCAGGAGCAGAGCGAGCTCTGACCCTTACCCAAAGGGCATGCACCATCAGTCTGCTTTCAGAGAAGCCGCAGGCAGGAGCAAAGTACAGATTCTATTAGGTGGTAAAGATGAAATATACAATGAAAACTATAAATGGGCAATTTATCCACGAAAAAAGTTGTTTTCCAAAGACCCTTTTATGCTCAGAGCCTGACTAAGGTTTGATACGGGCCTCCCCACCTGTGACCCAGCGATGGTACCCTGATGCCAGATCTGTGTCAATCTGAATCTGGGAGCGACGAAAACATGTGGCATGCTAAGGTGAGAAGGCAGAGGCAGGTGCCTAACAAAGACTGCCAGCACCACCCGAGTCCTACAAGGAATGGCTGGCTTGGCGTGCTCCAGTTAGCCACGAGAACTTCCTCACTTCCCTACGGAGTCAGCAAACCCTGGACTTTGGAGCCCTGCAAGCAGGAAGAAGTTCACATCAGTCTCAAGACTCCGAGTTGTCTTAAGGATACAGCCCAAGTCCTGTACCCATGATCAGGAGTGTGCCAAGAGCAGAAGTTGGGTGCACCCATGTCCTGGGAACACCCCAACCCTGGGGAGCCTTTAGACCTTCAGGAGAGAACTGGGCCCCAGGCATTTTGGACAGAGGCATGGACTACTTCACTGGCTTGTTAAAGGAAATGTAACTAGACTGGAAGACCTGGGGACGTTCAAGTTACACACACTGGAAGACAAGCTACTTCATAGTTCTACAATTCTCCCCTTTACCAGAACCACAAGCAGCTTAAAGTTCCAATGAGAAGTTTAAAATTTCACGATCAGATTTTAAATCGTGAAAAATAAATAAAAATAAAGCAGTTACTTTACTTACTAAGTTGTCTGTTTCTGGATCTTCACAAAAGAAGGGTTTCCCTTCCTTCTCCTGCTTCCTGACGAAGTTCTCAATGTCCACATCAAAACTGGCAGAAGTCGTGCCTTCTGAGCCCTGCGTGGACTGCTCACATTTTTCAAACAACAAAGCTAATAATGGAAACAGTGGATGCCTGGGGGAGAAAAGACCAAGAACACAGGTACGTTCTATGGCTCCATAAGAATGCTGGGGCACGCAGGGTGCACGATCTTATAGAGTGACTTTGTTGAGCTCTAATCCATATGCCACACAAGTCACTATTTAAAGTGTACCATTCAGTGGGGTTTAGTATATTCTAAAGCAGGACAACCATCACCACAATTTTAGACCATCATCGTCCCCAAAAGAAATGATACCCACTAGCAGTCACTCCATTTCCACAAACCCCAGCCCACCACGACCCTATTTTCTATCTCTATGCTGATTCTAGACATTTCACATAAAGGGACTCATGAGGTCTCTGGTGTCTGCCACTTAGCACGTTCCAAGGACTCACCAGTGTTGGGACAAGTATCGGTCCTTCACTCCTTCACGGCTGGACAGTATCCCATTGTAAGGTGATACCACATTTAGTTTTTCCAGTTGATGGACATCTGGGTGTTTCTTCCTTTTGACTATTATGGATAATGCTGCCATGAACATTCATGTACAGGTGTTTGTGGGAACATACGCTGTCATTTCTCTTGGGTATATGCACAGGAGTGGAATTTCTGGGTCAAATGGAACTCTACATTCAACGTTCTGAGAAACTGCCAGACTATTTTCCAAACTTTTCTAAAGTGGCTGCACCATTTGACATACATGCCTTTAATGTACAAAGATTCTAATTTCTCTGTTTTCTCATCAACACTTTCTAGTTTTTTTTTTTTTTTTTTTTTTTTAATTACAGTCATCCTAGAAGGTGCAAAATGGTGTATCTCTGGTGTTTATTTTCAGTTACATAATAACTGAATATATACCTCTTGGAAAAAATTCTGACCACCTGGATCAACCACAGCCCTCTGGGATACCACACTGCTCCTTCCTCACTCTCCTCAAAGGTGGTGGTGTTTTGCTGTGTCCCTTCTTCACAGTACACTGTACCCTCACGTGGCTCTGCAAACTTGCTTTATTCTCCAAAATCTGTCACACAACTATGACTGGATACAAGGGTACATGGCTGGAACAGCTGCCCAGGGCCCCATCAATCCAATGTCCTGCTGGTGCTGGATTAACACTCTTAGATTTGGACCAAGGAATGCTGTGGTTTGGAAATGAGGGGTTACCTGCCCCCCGCCCCCACCAAAACTGCTATGCTATTGCCGAAATATTCTGATGTGAAATGATTAGATTATGAGAGATGTGACCTAATCAGTGTGTCCTCGTTTGCCTGGGCTAACAGGGTGGTGCTACAGGTGGCTGGGCATGCCTGGAAGGGCACATCTCCCCATGGCCTCCTGCCCTCTCTCTCTGCTTCCTGGCAACCATGAACGGAGAAGGGCCCCTCCACTACCCCTCCACCACCATGCTGTCTCACCGGGGCCCAGAGTAAGGGGTTGCCCACCATGCACTGAAGCTCTGAAACTATGAACCAACATAAGTTTTCCTATCTAAATTATCCTGGTCAGGTAGTATAGTCACAGTGACAAAAAGATGACCAACACAAGGAGCCTTGTGTTTTCTTTTTGTACCAAGCCCCACAAATTATGCTGCCAGTGTTGCTTAAGAGACTGTCCATGGGCTGGGAATGCAGCTCAGTGGTAGAGTGCTTGTCTAGTGTGAACAAGGCCCTGGGCTTCATTCCTAGTCCTGCAAAACAGTAATAATAATAATAATGATTTTAAAATTAAATTAAACTTAAAAAGAGATACTATCCATGTCAGTGCATGGAAATCTTGTTATTCATTAAACCACAGAGGGTAACTTGTAAGATGAAATCTCAGCAGTGTGGCCTACTGGCCCTTTTGGTTGTCTGCAGCTGATAGTGTCTGCAGTGCAGGACAGCCTTAATAAACACTTGCCATCACCTGCAGGGAGAGCTGCCGAGAATGGAACTGTACGTCCACTGTGAAGGCTACTGTCAGCATCACCGACAGCCAAGCACCACCTAAGTTATTTACAAAAGCTACATTCATGAAAACAAAGGAGGCCGGGTGTGGTGGTGCACACCTGTAATCCCAGGAGTTCAGGAGGCTGAGACAGGAGAATTGTGAGTTCAAAACCAACCTCAGCCACAGCGAGGTGCTAAGCACTCAGTGAGATCCTGTCTCTACATAAAACACAAAATAGGGCTGGGGATGTGGCCCAGTGGTCGAGTGCCCCTGAGTTCAATCCCTGGTCCCAAAAAAACAAAGAAGCATAGTAATCTCCAACTGAAAGCAAAGATGGGGAAAGATGATTTGTTATTTAATGGGTAGAGTCTCAAATTTGGAAGATGAAAAATTTCTGAATTTCACAATAATGCAAGTATACTTCACACTACTGACCCATATACTTAAAAATTAAGATGGTAAATAAACTGTAGGGGCTTAGGACGTAGCTCAGTGGTACAGCGTGTGCTTGGCATGGGTCCAATTCCCAGCACCACAAACAAAAAACAAATAGACTGTATGTTAGGTATTTGGTTTCTTTTTTAACTACAATTTTAAAAACTAAAGTCAGCAATTAACTATAAGAAGAAGTTATTCAAGGGCCAAATGCTCTCCAAAAAGGAGTATCCCTAATTACCTTCTTACTGAGGGCGACAGACCTGGCTGTCACCACTACTGCTGATCTCTTCATCCTGGCTAACCCGTGGGCCGAAACATGTATCTCACTGTTGAATTTTTTTCACGTTCAGCCATGTACTGACCTCTTCAGGGACCTGCCCACTTATCACTTTAGGCTATCTATCTTTTTCTTACTGGTTGCTGTGAGCTTTTAGGAAATCAATACTTTGCCCCTTTGCTACACATATTTGCCCCAGTCTGCCACTTGTCTTTTAACTTGCTTATGCCATCTTTGGTCAAATACAGGGTTTGATTTGTGATGATCAAATTTATCGGTCTTTTTTGCTTTGTTTTCTGAGTTTTTGCTTATTTAAGAAGGTATCCCGGACTGAAGCTTACACCCATATCTTTCTGTGTTCTCCAAATTTCTTATATATATTTTCTTTCTTTTTTAATACTAAGGATTGAACCCAGGGATGCTCTACCACTGAGTTACCTCCCAGCCCTTTTTATTTTTTATTTTGAGACAGGGTCTTGCTAAGTTGCTGAAGCTGGACTCAAATTGGTGATCCTCCACACCTGGCTCTTATATACTTTTAATCTTATAAACATTTGGTCCAACCCCTAGCCCCAGATCACTGACCTGGTCATCATCACCAGTGTTATGCTCTTATAAGAGCAAATGAAATCATACAGTATGTGACCTTCTGAGGCTTCATTCACTCAGCACACTACAGCTGGGATGACTTAGCTGTTCACATATCCATAGTCCTTCCTTCTAGGTGCAATAACATCCCATGGTATGGATACACCATTGTGTATCTAACAATTTATCAGCCAAGAAACCCTTAGCTTGTTTCTAGTTTCTGACAATTGGGAATAAAGCCTCTATTGACATCAGTGTAGAGTAGAACAGGTAAACACCTATGTTTAGCAGCTGGAGATGTACTCAGTGGTAGAGCACTTGCCTAGCATGTGTAAGGCCCCGGGTTCCATTCCAAGCACCACAAAAACAAAAATCCCCAAAAACAATCGTCAAACTGTAGATGCAACCCAGATATTCACAAATAGATGGATAAACAACATACAGTATATACAGACATACCAAAAAAAATCTGGGCTTGAAGGTTTCTTTTTGCAAGGTTCCCCAAAATGATTTATATTCTAAAACTTGCTCTTTTAATTTTAAGAAATAATATCTTAAACTGAAAAATTTTCACCCATCATGTAGCTATAGCACCAGGAAGGCACCTGCCACTCCACCTAGCTACCAGTTCTGGTGTTCCATTCCCCAGGTTTGTATTCTTGATAATCCTCTGAAAATCTACACCCTCCACACTCAGGTGCTACCTGTAAATAGCCTGCTTGTCCGCATCCATTGGGGTCTGAGACTCTACAGGAGGAGGGCTCACTCCTTCTGCATCTGGCTCAGAGCAGTTTGGATCTTGCTCCGTTTTTAACTCTGTTACCACTTGCATCTACAAAAGAAGGAAAACTTTTTGTTATCAAACACAAAATACACCACTATTAAGTAGTCTATTGTTAAACAGGAATGCATTCAGACTGGTAAATTATATATAAAGAATGCCATCAAGAAAACTCCGTTTAATTTAGAATGCTTTAAAAGTGAATAACATGGGCTGGGATTGTGGCGCAGTGGCAGCGTGCTCACCTCGCACGCGTGAGGCACTGGGTTCGATCCTCAGCACCACATAAAAAAAATAAAATAAAGATATTCTATCCACCTACAACTAAAAAAAAAAAAAGTGAATAACATAAAGGCCAAATTTCCAAAGTGCCTAAGAACTGAGATTTTCAAAATCTGTAAAAGGCTTATAATTTTAAAAATCATAATAACTATATACCATTGAAATAATTGTATATATGCAACCTTACTCTTCTATAACTCCTTTTTTTATAAGATTTTTTAAACCTTTATTTTATTTATGTATTTTGTATGTGGTGCTGAGGATCGAACCCAGTGCTCATGCGTCCGAGGCAAGCGCTCTACCACTGAGCCCCAGCCTCAGCCCCTTCTACAACTCTTACTATATATCCCCATATTTAATAAAACAATGAGAGGGATAAACAAATAGTGCAAGTTCTTATCTTCTCACAGAATGACTCAAACCCAGAATGCTATATATCTGTGACAGGACTAAATTTTCTCATGCCCACCCTATCTCTCAGGAATACAAAAGCTATGAAAATTTAACACAGGCTGGAGGTATAGCTCCATGGTAGAGCACATGCTTGATCTCTGCATGTGCGCGCACGCGCGCGCGCACACACGATACAGGTTTATAAAATGTCATGCATTTAGCAAGATCAGTTGTGCTTACTTAAAGCTTAAAGACCTTTGTCTCTGAATAAAATACAAAATAGGGCTGGGGATGTGGCTGAGTGGTCGAGTGCCCCTGAGTTCAATCCCTAGTAACCCCCGCAAAAAAAAACAAGAAAAGAAAAAGAAAAAAAGCTTCAAGACATAAGATTGCTTTAGACGAGCTATGTGTCACTTAGATAAAATGTATTTAAATCCTTAAAGAATTCAGTGTTACAAAAAAAAACCAAAAACCAAAATTGCTGCAGTAAACTTCTAATTATCTGGGAAAAGTCTGAACCACCCAACCCCAGCTTCTTCAGGACTCAGGGGTCTGGGAAATTCTGAGAAACTTGCCAGGCTTCCGGCCCTCCAAGGCGGCCAGGCACGCCCACCCTGTGGGACTCCCCTTGGCCCTTTGCTCTCCTCTCTCAGTCCAGAAAGGTGCTAGAACATGTCCATTCTGCTGCCTTTATTTATTTTTTAAATATTTTTTTAGTTGTAGATGGACACAATATCTTTATTTTATTTATATATTTTGATGTGGTGCTGAGGATCAAACCCAGTGCCTCACGCATGCGAGGCAAGCGCTCTACCACTGAGCCACAGCTGCAGCCCCCATTCTGCTGCCTTTAGATACGTTTACATACTTGAGAATGTTTTTTCCTCTTTCTCTTAAAAAAAAAAAGAGGCAACTAAAGTACAATCAAATACAATCCTTCTGGGGGCTGGGGTTATGGCGCAGTGGTAGCGTGCTCGCCTAGCACGCGAGAGGCACTGGGTTCGATTCTCAGCACCACATAAAAATAAAATAAAGATATTCTGTCCACCTACAACTAAAAAATAAATATTTAAAAAAAAAATACAATCCTTCTGGAGGGCAATCTCATAATAGTATAAAAAGCCTTAAAAGATTTATTTCAGTGTTTTCTTTTTAATGACTGTAAAAAGAAAAACCTAAGTTCGACCTTAGAGAAATGGCTAAGTAATCATGATATGTATACACTAGAAACAAGGAAATGTTTATCTAAAATGATGCCCACGACAGGCCCTCCAAGCCTGGGGTACTTCCGGCTACTGAAAGAGTACCACACATGGTGGCAGAATGAAGTAGGGTGCCCAGGCTAGATCAGGGGACCATCACCGTGCCTTCTGACAGGCACACAATGGGAGGCAGGTGGCAAGGCTCGGGGGAGCCAAGACTGAAGAACAAGAGGGGAAGTGAGCCAGGCACAGCCAGGGCTATTTCGTTATTTCATTATTTTATTTTTTGGTACCAGGGATTGAACCCAGGGGCCCCTTGCCACTGAGCCACATTCCAGCCCTTTTTATTTTATATTTTGAGACAGGGTCTAAATAAGTTGCTTAGGGTCTTGCTAAGTTGCTGAAACTGGCCTGGAACTTGCAATCCTCCTACTCAGCCTCCTGAGAGGTTGGGATTACAGGCATGTGCCACCACATTCAGCTCTTTCTTTAATTTTTATATATTTATTTATATTTGTGGTGCCGGAGATTGAACCCAGTGTCTCACACATGCTAGGCAAGTACCCAGCTTTGCTTCAAAAGTCACAAAAACTAATTAAAACTGACCTTAAAAAGGTAAATTCCCAAAGAATGCATATGATGGGGGGAGACTCCAAAATTACTGGCAATCTTATAGTCACTTAAGGAAATAATATGACTAATCCTATAGCTTATATTTCTGAATACCAATATATAATAAACGCATAATATATTTAAAATTGAATGTGCAGCCTCACAGAAACTGAATGACCGGCAGTGATCAGAACACACAATAGAGCACAAGCTCTTACTTGCTGTCCATCTTGATAGCTGTCTATACTCAACGTCTGTGTGGCCATCATGGTTGACAAGAGTTTTATTTAAGACATCAAATCATCTTGAAGCAAATGGTATCTGGAAAAACAAAAGGAGAAGAGCATTAGTTTAACAGTCATTCAACATGTTCTTCTTTATTCTATACCGTCTGTGCAAATTTTTAAAGCACACATATTTTTATATAAAAAAAAACACCCTGACACCATGCTATGACCAAGACCCTCCTGACGACACCTCACTTACTGAGCCATCACCATGCACGTGTGCTGGGCCCTGATCTGCCCTCATGTTATCAAGCACACTCGCCTGCCACCCAGCAATACCTGCAAATGCCTCCTATGTGAGACAAGTGTGGGGCTGTAAGGGCAGCACACGTGGGAGACAAGGCACCAGTGTGCAGAGGTGCAGTGACTGAGTGACAAGAGGCTCAGCCTGACCAGAGGATGGATCCACTGACAGGTTATGGGCAGTGACTGTCGGCAGGCAGAGTGGCTAGAAGATGTAGGGCCCCAGGTGTGCAACTAGGTTTACATTCTCTCTCTCTCTCTCTCTCTCTCAACAGCAACAGGAGGGACAGCGAGGAGACAAGAGCACAGGGTGAAGGAGACAGGTGTGAGTGGCTCGCTGCTGTGTGGCCACGCAGGCCCCCAGGGAAGGCCACTGAAGCCAGAGCTGATGATACACTGAGAACAGGGAGATGGGTGCTCCAAAGAGGAGCAGCGAACCAAGAATGAAGTGACAGGCTGAAGGTGGCCACAATGGCACTGCTATAAAGCTGTGTGTGTAATAATGGCCACTTGCCTCATGACACATACAATCTCCACACAGATGAGCTGGAAGGATGGTCGGGGCTGCGAGGGGCACCTGCAGTGGGGCCGAGAGGCACTGCGGAGCCGTGCAGGAGTGCGGGTCCAACCCAGCCAGCGAGGCCAGCACAGGTACGGTGTGGCCACTGAGAATCAGGCAGGCTGGGGCTTACAAGAAGGCCACATGTCTTGCACTAGCAGGACCACCAAGGGCAGTCATGCCACTTGTCTTGCACTAGCAGGACCACCAAGGTCACCAGGGGAAGTCCAGCAGCACTTCAGGGACTATGGTAAGTGTGAGCCAAGCGAGCCAGGGAAGGAATCAGCAGCCGCTATAATGGAAACAGGTGAAGGTGTAGGTGTCCTGACCACTAACACTGCACCAGGCCGTCTCCTGCCATGCCACCCAGGAGGGTTCTCCACACACACCTGCTTTCCAGCTGAGGAGAGGAGCAATGCGGCCAAGCCCAGAGCAAGCCAAAGGTTTGCTGGCCTCAACCTCAGCAGCATGCTTCTGCAGCCGTCACCAGGGACTAGGGCTTGTCACAAGCTGAAGAGCTAGTGTGTGGAAGGGCTGATGCACGGCACAAGGCCACTCTTTCCCTTTTTCAGCAAATACTTGTGTTGGGCAGTTCTGTGCACTAGGGCACAGAAACAAACAGGCCAACAAGACACAGGTAGGGGCACACACACTGATGACGGCAACAGGCATCACTGTGTGTGCAGGTAAACGCCAGGAGGTGATGGGGCTAAAGGAAGTCAGGAGACAGGGTGGCTGGGTGGAGCAGAGGAGGAAGCAGGGAGATGCAGGAGAGGTGACCTATGGCCACAGGAGGATGCCGTGTCCCAAACAGGATAGAAAACCACAGGAGATACAGGCAGTGGATGACATGACTCAAGCTCTGACTTCGTGTGCAACATAGACTGTAGCTGTGGAGCCCAGGAGAGCTGGGGTTGGGGTGTGGGCACTGAAGAGTCCAGACAGAGGTGAGCCAAGGGGACTGTGGGCAGACTGGAGTGGGGGGTAGAGGTCCAGAACAGGTTTGAGCTTCCCACCTGGACACCTGGAGGAGCAGAGATGCAGGTCCCAAGACGAGCAGATAGGTAAAGAGTAGCTTCTTAGCCTGGGAGGGAAAACAAGGTGAGACATTTCAGGTTGGAGAGGCTTCTCAAGACTGCACAGGCATCTGGGCTGGAAACACACTTGGTCATCATCAGGGTACAGCCAATACGTGTGGATGGTGGACTGCATCCTCCATGGGACATGTCTAATACCCTACTCCCAGGACCTGCGTGGGGGACCTCATTTAGAAAGGAATTACAGATGGAATGGTGTCAGGGCCTCGAGGTGAGAGCATTCCAGGTTTAGGATCCAGTGACTGGCTGTCCATAGAAGCAGGGAGGAGATCTGAGGCACACCAGGAACACCCCGAGGAGATGAAAGAGGGAACCAGAGTGGCGTCTGCAAGCAACACAAGGCTACGGACGCCTGGCACCACCAGAAGGTCAGAGAGGCAAGGCAGGAACCTCCCTTGGAGACGTCAGAGGCAGCAAAGCCCTGAACTTTGGTCTCCAGAACTGACAGAATTCCTGCGTTCTGGTTTGGTTTGGTTTTTACAGGGCCTGCGATTGAACCCGAGCCCTCACACTTGCCAGGAGAGCACGCAGTCCTTTAGCCTGCCCAGTTTGTGGCACTTTGCCACAGTGGCCCTAGCAAACAAATGCAGTGTATAAAGCTCCCAGACTGGAGGAGACCACAGGAAGAGACAGGAGGCAGTCTGGAGGTCAGGAAGATGGGGACGCAGCACAGGATGAGGAGCAGCCAGCAGTGGGACAAGAGCAGAACCAGGCAGCGCCACTGAAGCCACACTGGGCGGGGTTGCGCGAATCACACTAAGAATGGCTGAGGGTCAAGGAAAAGAAGGCTGTGCACCGGAGTGGGGGAGTGGGGGCCCGTGGGGAGCGGGGCACACAGCAGCACCATGGCCTGAAGCCACCTGGGAACAACACTCCAACAGCAAGAGCACTCCCACCAGGAGGCAGCGGCGCGGTGTGACAGTGGCGCCTACGGGAAGCCTTCAGGAACCGAGCGCCACGGTCCCCACGCTGTGCTCCACCCCACCTTCAACCCACTCAGGACAGACACCACACATTTGCAAACTTGTCCCTGAGTGTCTCCTAATGACTTCTCCTTGACCAAAACCTGGCCCTCCTCCAAATCCCCTGTCTTCTCTCCAATCTCACTTGCCCGTGCCCCTGACCCATGCAGACTCTGGCCTACTGCCACCCCTCAGATCCTAATCACCTGGGACCCCACTAGTTGCAGGACAGGGATTAACTGAATGGTGACTGCAAACAGGTGGGGTGTGACTGAGGATGGGGTTCCTGGGGGCGTGCCGCTAGGGTATTCTGAGAGCTGAGCTTAGCCTCTCTTCTTCCTGGCACCACGTCCTCAGCTGCTTTCCTCCACCACATCCCTCTCACCTCAGGCCCCAAGGAATGGAGGCAGCCGTCTGTAGACTGAGACTTCAGAAACCGTGAGCCCCCAAGTAAACTTTTCCTCCTTAAAACTGTTCTTGTCGGTTCTTTTGGTCATGGCGGTGAAGAAGCTGACTAAAACAAAGGGCATTTTACAAAGTAGGTAGCCATTGTCCTGAGAAGCGTCAAGCCTTCGTCAAGATCACAAAAGGCTAACGGGCCTCTCCAGGTCAGAGAGAAACAACAGCACAGTGTGTGACTCTGAACTGGGTCTGGGGTCCCCCTGTCCTTTCCTTTCTATAAAGCTCATTAGTAAAACAAATGGCAGAACCTAAAAAAAGTCAGAGTGGATTTCAGTACTGTATCAGTGCCAGTCCTTACCTGACCACTGTACTAGGGTTAGCTAGGGGAGCGCTCTGGTTTTGAGATGCATACTCCAGTATGTAGCCCAAGAGGGACATCATGCCTGTGCCTTACTTTCTCAAATGTTTAAGAGTGTGTGTGTGTTTATACACAGAGAGAGAATATCAAAGACGGAGAAAGCAAGCACAATAAAGCTGGAGTTTAATAATGTTAACATGTAAAGAAACAACAAAACATGTATGTGATCAAAACAAAACCTGGGCAGAACGGTGGTGCATGCCTCCTATCCCAGCTAATCAGGAGGCTGAGGCAGAAGGGTGAGTTGGGCCCAGAAGTTTGACAACAGTCTGGACAACATAGCAAGACCCTATCTCAAAAATCCAAAAACAAAAAACCCACCATAACAAAAGAAAAGAAAGGAGAGGAAAATGCTGTAAAAGATAATTTAAGGAAATTCAGGGAGATGTGAAGATAAAGTTAGTATTAGAGACCAGTGCCTTGGTGGTGTGGTAACGCTGTGTATTTGCTGCATAAGTATCTTCATTCTGAGGGGCTGGTGCTGAGGTGTGTCCATTTAGGGTTATGATACCCACAACTTATTTTCAACTGGGTCAACAAAAGTACACACCTAACTAAGTAAACTTGGGCCACACACCAACCACAGTGGACTCCAGGTGGCAGGTAATCACAGTTCTTCTCTTTCAACTTTTTGTTTCCAAATGTTCATAATAAATATTGGGGGAAAGTCAGAATTTTATTTCAAAAGCATAACTATTTGTGATCCTCTCTTTTAAAACAGGTAAAAAAAAATTCTAAATTTGATATACATTTATTAAAACACTCTAAAACAAAATTTTGAAATTTGTTTCAAAAGCTCTGAAAATGTTCTCTCCTTACATCAGAACACCATGCAAATAATTTTCCTCACCCCCCCAAGGCAACTCCTTATAACAAACATTGCTGAGTAAATACAGAGGAGTAGAGTGCCGAGATGGCCGGCGCTCCTCCTGGGCACCAGGAAAGGAAGCTGGAGAGAACAGCCTGCACACAGCGCCTCCCACTCCAGGTGGCCCCACTTCTGAGAGCCATTTGCAGAACTGCTCCTCATCATTTGTTGAACTGCTCACTAAGTCCAATTCTCCAGCAGAATGGCACACCACCTTTTGGTAGCAGTGCGTCAGCTCCTCCAATCCGGCAGGCCAACAGTTCCCAGCAGTCCCAGTTCTCGCTGCAGCTCCACTTCTTAGTCTGTAGGAGGCCATGATCCTAATTAAGCTCAGGTGGTCACCTCTGTCCATCAACTCAGGGCAGGGCAGGCCCAAGACAGAACCTGAGTCATGAAGTGAAACCTATATTAACTGGGAAAGAACTCAAAGCACCCAACCCACAAGGGGTGGTACGTAGGCCCACCTTTATCAAAAACCACTCTATTAGCAATACATCAAAACCCAATGCTGGGCTGGGGACACAGCTCAGTTGGTAGAGTGCTTGTCTCACATGCACAAGGCCCTGGGTTCAATCCTAGCACCACTAAAATAAAATAAAGCCCAATGCTGATCTTCAGATTAAGAGATAATCAAGGCAAGGTGCAGTGGTGCACATCTGTAATCCCAGAGATTTGGGAGACTGGAGGATCTCAGTAATTTAGTGAGACCCAGTTTAAAAAAAAAAGAAAAAGAACTAAGGATGTAGTTCAGTGGTGAAGCATCCCTGGGTTCAGTCCCTAGTACCCAAAAGGAGAGACAGAATATGAATGAATCAGGACTGGGGATATAGCTCAGTGGTAAAGTGCTATCATAGATATACCCTTTTCATCTACCAATTAACATGTTCAAAGCAAAGCTGAAGTAATACCTCGCATGGTGCCCTGGTTTGGAACGCAATTTGACACACACGTGCTTAGCCATGGAAAATGTTAAACGTGTCAGGATCAGCCAGAGGCGGCAGCTTCAGTGCTATGACCTTGAAGGCTGACAGGGACATGAACCATGGCTGACTCTAACAGGCTGGCATTCACCATTTTTAAGCATGCAAGTCCCGCCAACTGGAAGGACAAGGCGAGTCTTCTGGAAGTCAAATGTGACCAGATTGATTCAGTCCCACCAGCAGTGAGGTCCACCCTTTGCTCAGGTTAGACAGTGACTCTGGCGTAAAGTCCTAGAGAGATGAAGCCCAGCACAGGCAGGAAGGCTGGATGTGCCAGTGCCCCACCCCTGCTCATTCTCCCACCATGGGCCTCCTGCCGACAGGGTCGCAGAGGGGAACCTCTACTTGTCTGGGTGATTTAGTAATTATCTTAGTGGTGTCTTTTTTTTTGGGGGGGGGGGTTTACTGGATATTGAACTCAGGGGTGCTCGACCACTGAGCCACATCCCCAGCCCTATTTTGTGTTTTATGTAGAGACAGGGTCTCACTGAGTTGCTTAGGGCCTCGCCGTTGCTGAGGCTGGCTTTGAACTCGCGATTCTCCTGTCTCAGCCTCCCTAAGTGCTGGGGTTACAGGCTTGAGCCACTGCACCCGGCTCTTAGTGGTGTCTTCAACCCTAATGGAAGGTTTCAACTTTAACATTTGAGTCTTTAGTTTCAGAATGGTCAATGTATTGGGTATTAAAGGTATGCTCTGGTTTGAATGTGTTCTCCAAATGTCCATGTACTATAAGTAATCCCCCAATCATATGCTCATGGTATGTGGAGGGGGAATTCAGGAGGTAGTTAGGGTTAGAGGAGGTCACAAGGGTGGCACCACAACAGCATCAGTGGCTCCACAGCAAGAGGAAGAGACCTAAGCCAGCACACCTGCTGTCTCCTACATGACACCCTCTGCCATGTCGTGATGCAGCAAGAAGGCCCCACCAGGTGGCAAGCAAGGCAGGGCCATGCTCTGGACTTCCCAGCCTTCAGAGCTATGAGTAAAACATCCCCTCTATTCTTCATAAATTATCTGTTCTCAGGTACTTTGTTTTAGCAATAGGGAAAAAAAACCAAGAGAACTTGTCTGTAGTACTTACAAAATTTGGCAAATTAATCTTGGATTTTGGCTTTGATTTTAACATAGAATAAATTGCTAAATTTTAGAAATTAGCTCTTTTTCAGTCAAAAGATTTATGAGAGAAATTTACTAAGACTGCTCACTTTTCCAAGCTGATAAGATTGCCAAGCATTCTTCTCAAACTAGGGGTGCCCAGTGGGCAGGGCCAGGACCTGGCCCCACAGAGCTTACTTCCTGGTGGATGGGTTTACACAGTCTGAGAACTAGAGATCCACTGTATGTGTATTTCCAAATTATTAGATCTACTGAAGAGTTTCCTTTAGTCAGATAGTAAGGTGCTTTAAAAAAAAAGTAGACCTACTCAACTTAAAGCTATAGTGCAAAATGTATAAAACTCAAGTTGTAAATGGAACTGATCATTAAAAACAGTATACCTAATATGATCAACTTGAGTTATTCAAAGGTCATCTTAAAAGTTCAAACTTACAGCTGGGTGTGGTGGCACAAGCCTGTAATCCCAGCACTTAGGGAGGCTGAGACAGGAGAATCGCGAGTTCAAAGCCAGCCTCAGCACTGGCGAGGCACTAAGCAACTCAGTGAGACCCTGTCTCTACATAAAACACAAAATAGGGCTGGGGATGTGGCTCAGTGGTCGAGTGCCCCTGAGTTCAATCTCTAGCACCAAAAAAAAAAAAAAAAAAAAGTTCAAACTTACTGAATTTACAAAAAAAATAAAATTTATAAAACCTACATAAACGCATAGGGAAAAACCAGGCCTATAAGTGTAGCTTTAAGAAATACTGATTTGAGGGCTAGGATTGTAGCTCAGTGGTAAAGCACTTTCCTTGCATGTGTGAGGCACTGAGTTCGATCCTCAGTACCACATAAAAATAAATAAATAAAGATATTGTGTCCATCTACAACTAAACAAATATTTAAAAAAGAAAAGAAAAGAAATACTGATTTGAAAGTACCTCAATCTTTTCTGAGCTTAAAAGCCTCATTCCAAAGTGCATTGCGAACCATGGCAAAGGGCTGGGGTGGAGCTCAGTGGTAGAGCATGTGCTTAGCTTGCTGGAAGCCCTGGGCTCCAGCCCTAGCATCAAAAGCAAAACAAAAAACATCATGACCAGAAAAGCTAGATGCAGAAGATATTTTTAAATTTACAATAATAAAGAATGGAAACAGAACTTGAGCACACCCATCCACAGGGAAACAGTGAAATCAGCAATAACCATCCATCACGCCATCATGAAACGCGAAGGCCAGACTGCCAGGAAGCCCGAGGGGTGAGTGGTGGCCCACAAGTGAGAAGGCAGGCGCGCAGCCACACAGGCATCTCTGTGCCCTCGTTAGCTCCACAGCTATCTCCTGAAGGTCCCTCTCCTTGCCAGGTTCCCTCCTAAGTGCCGACATGGGGCAGTAAACAAATGCAGTCCCTGCTGTCAAGAAACAGCTCAACTGCGAAACTTATTTATGGACTAATCGGGGGAGAAGAGACATCTTCGACATCCCCAGAGAAAATGTTCTCCAAGAGCAGAGTCCTCTTTGTTACTCAGGTCCACAACCTCACCCATTGTGAAGTTTGATGTCTTCTTTAGGGAGGTCTTCTAAATGTTGAATTCCTCGACATTTTATGGGTTTTCTTGTGACTGTCTCAAGTACCTCAGTGAAATTACACTTTTTGGTGGGTTAGTAATGAGAAATGTCACTCGTTTGGACAGACTGACCACGCACTTGCCAATTTTGCTGGACTCTCCTTTAATTCTAATAGTTGATGCATATTCTGCTGGTTTTTCTAGTAAATATCATCATCCTTAAGTCATACAGATGCGATACCAATCAAAACTCCTGCTGCTGGGCTCAGGACCTAGCTGGGTGGTAAGAGTGACAGCCTAGCATGCACAGGACCCTGGATCCATCTGAACACTGTTCTCCCACAAAAAAAATCATGTTGTAGTTGACAAACTCCAATTACTCTCAAATGTAAACAGAGAAAAGATCCATGAGTAGCTAAACTGCCCTAAAAAACAGTTTAAGAAATACCAAATTTCAAAACAGAAGGCCACAGTAATAACAAAAAAGGGTGAGTAATGGCCTAAGAACAGACAAAAAGGTCAATGGAACTGAAGAAATAAGACACTGGACTTGGGAGAGCTTTTTAAAATATTTAAAATACACGAAACTTTGCAATTATTGTTTTTGCAAAAATCCCGCTGACCCAGCAGCTGGGGGTGAGGAGGCTGAGGCAGGAGGATCACAAGATAAAAGCCAGCCTCAGCAATGGCGAGGTGCTAAGCAACTCAGTGAGACCCTGTCTCTACATAAAACACAGGAGGTGGCTCAGTGGTCAAGTACCCCTGAGTTCAATCCCCAGTACCCCTGACACCCTGAAAAATCCCGCTGAACGCAACCAACTCCAGCACAGACTAAGATTCTGGTGAAACCACTCTGGTGCTGTCTGCACCTGCGCCAAGCAGGGCCAGGCCCGCTTCCTCTTTTTAATCGTGGATAACCAGCTGTGCCCTGACCTGGGCTATGCAGAGCACAGGCTTGTTGACACAGTCCATGCAGATGACAGACACACAGAGGCCACATCTTCATGTCCTGCATCAGGAGAAAGGGGCTTAGGGAAGGGAGTGGAGGAGGGAAAGCATGAGGAGAGTTAGTGTTGGAGTGCCTACTGTATACATGCCAAAGCCAACAGGCCCCCTTTCTCTGGCACTCCATTGATGAGATCAGAATCCACAGGACCCAGTGATTCCCAAGCCTCATGCCTGAGCACCAAGCTCATCAACGCGTGAGCTCTGGAGGACATCAGTCCTCCAAATCAACTCAGTGGCCCTGGAAGTAGCGGATGCCAGGTGGACCGAGCCGCAATGCCAGGCCTGGGCCACAAGGTGGTGCTGCTCCCGCCTTATTAGCAAGAGTACTCACTTCCTGACCCCTAGAGAGAAGACTGACCAGAGAAGGCCTGAGTGTGTCCAGGGCCTCCAGATGCTGCCAGGAAGCCCAGAGTGCTACGAGGGAGACCCCAGGCTGTGAGGGAGGACCTGAGCCTGTGAGGGAGGCCCCAGGTGGTGAGAAACTCAAGTCACATGGGGGATCTACAGATAGCTGCTCTGGTCAACGTCCCCCTCATCTTCCAGCTTACAGCCATCAACTGCTAAACCTGAAAAAATGCCTGCTAAAGATTCTGTCCCTTGTTGGGTACAGTGGCGCCCACCTGTAATCCTAGCAACTCAGGAGGCTAAGGCAGGAGGATCGCAAGTTTGAGGCCAGCCTCACAACTCAGCAAGGCCCTAAACAACTTACCAAGACACTGGCTCTAAATAAAAAATAAAAAAGAGCCAGGCACAGTGGCTCACGCCTGTAATCCCAGCACTTAGGGAGGCTGAGACAGGAGAATCGCGAGCTCAAAGCCAGCCTCAGCAACGGCGAGGTGCTAAGCAGCTCAGTGAGACCCTGTCTCTACATAAAACAAAAAATAGGGCTGGGATGTGGCTCTGAGGCTGAGTGCCCCTGAGTTCAATCCCTGGTGCCAAAAAAAAAGAGCTGGGGATGTGGCTCAGTGATTAAGCACCCCTGGGTTCAATCCCCAGTACCAGAATAAGATTTGGTCCCTTGGGGCTCCACTGTGGCTCAGGGTAGAGCATTTACTAGCATGTGTGAGGCACTGGGTTCAATCCTCAGCACCACATAAAGATAGATAAATAAAATGAAGGTGTGAGTCCATCTACAGCTAAAAGAAAAATTAAGATATTCTGTCCCTCAGCCTTCAAGCCACCCCTGGCTCCTGGCTCCCCAGCCAAGGACCAAACCAGGTAGAGGAGAAAAGGCTGCTTCCTCTCTATCTTTCCCCATCTCCTGGCACACAAGATAGAAAGGCTGTTTCATGCCACTGATGGGGTCACTGGTTTCACACCAAGAAGGAGACACTATAAAGTGCTCTGAAACACATACACTGTTGAGGAAACTGGTACTAAAGCTAAGCTACTTCCTCAGCTCAGTGTGTCAGGCGCTAAAGCTCTATCATTTTTTCTACATGACACTGTATCTGAGAACAAGATGACTTTGCTTCTAAGAGAATGTGGAACTCACATGGAAATCAGGAGCACTTTCAACTATCAGGACAACTTTGGTGCCTGTTGACTTCAGTTCCGTCTTAAACATCGAGGCAGCCAGGGGTGACCCATCAGGTAAACAACATGACCCAGATTCTATCAGGACCAAGATGAATTTTCAGTGCTGCACACACACATGATTCTGCTCCAAGGAGAATGACAGCCTCCTGGAGGTAGGGCATCTCCAACAGCCAGAACACGGTTCCTGAAAAGGAAGGGACGTTCCTTCCACCAGACCTGCTCACATAAGAAACACAGGTGCAGCACCAGATACCAATGGCTACAAAGGATGCTGGACACTGCTCACAAGAATAGAAAGGCTTGTACTAGATGTCAAAGACCCTTTGAATGCAATCGTAAAGTATTCTCTAGATTTACACCCTAGAGAAGAGTCAGCTGTGACTTAATGACCAAGTTTACTGGTCACTCTGTCACTTCACTGCAAAGCAGGTGAGGCACCCCATTGAGCCAGAATCAGCCTCTGGACCTTTCTTTCCTGACACTCCTTCCAACTCCAAGTCCATTCTCCATAGGACAGCCTCAACAATGGGCTTCTTGGGTGGGTTGTTCCTTTTGTTTTCAGTACTGGGGATTGAGCCCAAAGCACTCTACCACTCAGCTATTTCCCTAGCCCTTTTTATTTTTTGAGACAAAGTCTGGCTAAGTTGCTAAGGCTGGCCTTGAAGTTGAAATCCTCCTGACTCAGCCTCCCATATTGCTAGCAGTACAGGCCTGCACCTCCATGCCCAGCAATACTGGGGTCTTTTAATGCTTGCTTCTTTCTCTTTGATTTTCAGAACAATATACTGGTTCCCTAGTATTTCCAAATAGTGACCGTGAGGCTGTTTTTAGCATGTTATGATCTCATGGTTTTGAACATTTTATTAAATGAATAGAAATTCTTAATTTATATATTCTTTTTTTGTTGTTTTTTGTTTTGTTTTGTATTGGGGATTGAACTCAGGGCCTCCCATAAATGTTAGGCAAGAGCTCTACCACTGAGCTACATCCCCAGCCCTTTTTATTTTATTTTATTTACTTTTTTAATATTTATTTTTTAGTTGTAGGTGGACAGGATATCTTTATTTTATTTTTATGTGGTGCTGAGGATCGAACCCAGTGCCTCCCGCATGCTAGGCGAGCACGCTATCACTGCGCCATAACCCCAGCCCCCTTTTTATTTTATTTTGAGACAGGATCTTGCCAAGTTGCCCAGGTTGGCCTCAAACAGGATCCTCCTGCTTCAGCCTCCCAAGTGGCTGAGATCACAACTACATACATTATTTTCTAATGTTACAAATTATCCCAATACCAGCCAACACAAGCCTCTTCAGCTAGCCTCTATGGCTTTTAACATTATTATTATTATTATTATTATTATTATTATTATTTTTGGTACTGGTAATTGAACTCAGGGGCACTCAACCACTGAGTCACATCCTCAGCCCTATTTTGTGTTTTATGTAGAGACAGGGTCTCACTGAGTTGCATAGCACCTCGCCATTCTTTTTTTTTTTTAATATTTTTTTAGTTGTAGATGGACACAATGTCTTTATTTTATTGCTTTGTATGTGGTGCTGAGGATCGAACCCAGGGCCTCATGCATGCGAGGCAAGCGCTCTACCGCTGAGCTACAATCCCAGCCCCAGCACCTCGCCATTCTTGAGGCTGGCTTTGAACTCGCAATTCTCCTGCCTCAGCCTCCCAAAGTGCTAGGATTTCAGGTGTGTGCCAACACGCCCAGCTTTAACGTAATTCTTAAACTTTCTTGCTTTCAGATAAAATGAGATAATCCAGGCTTATCTTGTCTCATTTTCTGCACTAAACCTGTTGCCATTGATCCAGGGGGCTATGATTGCTCAGGGTGAGACAGAAAGCACAATCCACGCCTGTGTATGCCCCTTGCTGCTGGGTGATCACTATTTCCAAGCCTATCCCCCTTTAGAGCAGCTTCTAGTGAACAGAGACAGCAAATATTTCTCATAAAAAATTCTTAAAGCCAGGCGCAGTAGCGCATGCCAGCACTTTGGGAAGCTGAGACAGGAGAATCGCGAGTTCAAAGCCAGCCTCAGCAACAGCGAGGTGCTAAGCAACTCAGTGAGACCCTGTCTCTACGTAAAACACAAAATAGGGCTGGGGATGTGGCTCAGTGGTTGAGTACCCTGAGTTCAATCCCCAGTACCAAAAAAAAAAATCTTAAAATAAGTTAACACTGATAACTCCAATTCAAACTTGGGATTACAAAGTATTTATTTGTTTTGATTTCATATCTGTATGTTTTTTCTCCTACCCTTGAACTCTTATTTCCTAATGACAGCAACATAATGATTTATCATATGATATATTTAGTAGTTTCAAAATAATACAAATATTGTTACTAAAAATATAAGTACTAAAAAACTGCCTAGGTTCTTTTTGTTCTAATTTTTAAAGAACTATATAGAAACATCATATGGCTTTGATACAGCTCAGGACATGCTACCCTAAATGTGGCACCCTGGCATATTGACTATTTTAAGCTGAGCAAATTTGAGAAAATGCATGTAAGGGAGTCTATTGACTGTCCCCCACCACCTCCCTTAGAGCAGGTCATAAGACCCTCCAGTGAGTGGTGCTCTCCCTATACTGGAGGAAGGGCATGGCCTTATCCCCAAAGCAGGGACATGGCGAGGAACCCGAGTAAATTGGCCCTGCTCAGTTTCCCCAGTGGATTACATTTTACTCCTTGGTCCTATCCTGTTTCTCAACAGCTTTCCACTCAAACTTAGCAAAAAACACTCAAGTTCAAACACTCCACTGGGTCCTCACTTCCTCATGAAGGTTCCCATGTCACACAAAACTAAGATTAAATAAATTGTGTGCCTTTCTCTTGCTATTTTTGATTCCAGGGGACCCAGCAATAATCCTAAAATAGGGAGGAGGACCACCAGTTGCCTCCTCCGCAAGGACCTGCTGACTAGCCCGGGGCCTGTCTAGGTAAAGGGCACAGTCCTCGCACCTGGGCCTTGCTCTCCTCACTTGACCCACGGATGCCTTTTGGCAGGTGGAAATCACCTTCACTCCTGCCTGGAGCTGCGGTGTGCTCGGCTGCGCCTAAACTGACCACTGTCTACCTAGCCAGTCCCCTGTGCGGACACAGGCGTGTTTCCAAGGCTTTAAAAAGAGTCTCTGGAAACTTCAATCTGATCATGGCACACCTGTTTACAATCCTTCAGGGCATTCCTATTGGTTACCACATAAAGACACTAAAACCCAGCACAATGATTCTGGGCAAGCCTAGGCCTCACCCAGTCCCTCCCCGCATCACACTCACACCAGCCCCTGTGGGACCCTCCGAGCTCCAGCTCCCACTTCTGTCTGGAATGACTTTGACTTCATTCCCTCCCATCCTAAGAGGGAGTCCTCCCTGGCCGCTGACCCACAGCTCACAGCAAACTGGCCTCCCTTTCAGTCCTCAGCAGTTGAGAGCAACCACTATTCTGAGGGACCTCTGAGAACCTGCTCCCATTACTGCTGCTGACCAGGAGGAACACCCACCCTGTTTTTGTTTACCACTGTACTCAGCCACTATCACAATGTGGGGTGCTCAAATTTGGCAGGTGCTCAAATTTTTGGTTTAGCAAATCGTTGCTACAATCTGCGCCACACGGGAATTACCTGTTTCATGAAAATTTGATCTAACTCACCCATCTGTGTCCAGAGCTTTCTCGAGGAGGTACATCTTGACTACCTTCTCAATTTTGTCTCAAACTTCTGGTCTATTCAGGTGTTCTGCCTCAAAACTCAATTCTGACCATTTATAGCCCAATCATAAACTACCCAGAACTCAAGTCATCAGGCTGTACGTGACATGTTCCTGTGAGTACTCTCCAATCTGCCATTACGTTCCTTTAAAAAACACTGTGTCCTTGCTCTTTCTTAATCTATTTATGTCTTCTTTTGGGGATGATTTTATTTTTCTGAAGTCTTATGCTGAAAGCTCAATTCACTTTCTTTCTTGTTCTCCAATAAATGCACTCTAGGCTACATAGTTTCTTTCTCTTGAAAGTGGTTTGTGCCTCACCCTACAGGTCAGGATGCATAACCTTTACTGTTACTCACTTATCACTGGATCTTTTGTTATTGTTAATATCGTTGTTATTCACTTATAGTTTGTGATCTCCTCTTTAATCCAAGAGATATGTAGGTCTTAAAATGTCCAGGTAGATTAGATACCTTTAGGTATCTGTTCACTCTTCATGGTACTGGGGATTGAACCCAGGTATGCTCTACCACTGGGCTATATCCTCAGGCCCTTTTAAGTTATTGAGACAGGATGTTGCTAAGTTGCCAGCCTGCCTCAGCCTCCAAGTAATTTACAGGCAGGGTCACCGCACCCTGCAAGCTATCCTTTTACTCTGAAGTTCCAGGCAGCTTGTGTCACTGCAGTCTGAGATTCTGACCTGTAGGATTTACTCTTGAAAACCTGGGATTTTTCTTTATGGCCTAAAATACAGACAATTTTGTTAAGTGTCTTATGTGACTGATGAGAATCTATATTTTATGTTTATTGGGCACAAATTCTGTACATGTCCATTAGTTCCAACATAGTCACCATATTACTTAAATCTCCTATATCAGCAGTTCCCAGATGGAGACAATTTTGGCGCTTGAAGGGCATCTGGCAAAACCTGGTGACATTTCTGGTGATTACCACCAGGATGATCTCGATGGAGTGTGATCTGGCCCATGTTCCTGATGCCAGGCTGAGAACTCCATATTGACCCTGGGTTACTGGCGTCAGAGCAAGGTCCCTCCCTCTCTGCAGAGCCATCAAGCCCCCACTCCATCAGGATTGGCTGTGCAGTGAGATCTAAGTTGTGACATTAGTAGCCCTCAACTGCTCTTCTCTGCCCAGTGACATCACCATGACTTGAGCCTTGTCTGATGGTGACGGTGCTACTCCTTTCTCACTGGACTGATACAGTTCTCCATCCCTTATCTGTCCTCTACTTGTTGGTTTTAGATGTCTGACTTAGGTAGAACACTCAGCTAGAGTCTTTTTTGTAAGAAATCTGGAATTTTATCACCCAAGATGTACCCTTTCACATTAGTTGTGGTTCCTGATATATTTGGCATAGTCGTGTCATATTAGTTTTTTTAAAAAGTATCACAAACACACTTCCTTGGGATTTTTTTCTTTTTCCTTTAGTCTGCTTGGTTGAGGTTTTTCTTCGTTGTTTTCCCCCTCTGCACTTTGGGAGTCACACATCCTATCTTCAGGCATCTAGTAGTTTTCTTATTACCTAAAATCAACAGGAACACCCCATCCCAATTGGTTTCCACAGTTGTGTATCAAGTACACATAAGCAAAGCAGGGTTCCCATGCTCAAGGGGAACTAGTCACTGAGGCAGAGTTCTGGAGTCAAGCTCTAGCACCTAGTAACATGTATTATAAAAGTATTTTATGATACTAAATGATTTAAGAGCTTTTTTTTACGCTCTCTTTTTACCAATGATCTATACACCCATCATATCAAGTTTGGAGTCCACTAAAAGGAAATCTCTTACCTATTCCTCATTTGTTATTCATATTTCCCCAACAATGCTATTTGATTTAGATCCAGACAACTTGGATGTGTTTCCACTGAGAACTAGGGTCAGGGCAGGCGTGGGGGATGGGGTGTCCTGAGAACTACTACTTTTTTTTTTTTTTTTTTTTTGGTACCGGGGATTGAACTCAGGGGCATTCGACCACTGAGCCACATCCCCAGTCCTATTTTGTGTTTTATGTAGAGACAGGGTCTCACTGAGTTGCTTAGCGCCTTGCCGTTGCTGAGGCTGGCTTTGAACTCGCGATTCTCCTGTCTCAGCCTCCCTGAGTGCTGGGATTACAGGCTTGAGCCACCGCGCCCGGCTGAGAACTACTTCTATGAAGGGCTAGATAGTAAGTATTATAGGTTTGTGGACCACATACTACTTCTACTACATATTCTTTCTTTCTTCATAGCTCTTTAAAAATGTATGAATCATTCTCAGCTCTGGGCATATGTAGCCAGACAGCACTGGGACTCAACCCACAGGTCTACAGTCTGCCAAGCCCTGGCTTGAAGTACGGCTGTTTAAATCAAAATGGACTTCTTTCAGCCCTCTGGAAAGGTTCTCTACTCATTCTGATGACACATCTCATGCACTGCAGTACAGGAGAGTTCGCACGGCTGCTCATCAAGTCCAAGCATCCCGCTCTCCTCTCCAGCTGCTATACCTAGGAAGTTCACTCCAGTAGTGTACCTCCTACTGCTGTTGAAAGCCAGCAAAATCCCAGCACAGAAGGGCTGGAGATTCTAGGGTAAGCTCAGTTCTAGTATCTGCAGAGATCAAAGACATTATTAAAACAGATAGCTATGAAACCAGAAAAGGACTGGAGACAATAGCAAGAGTCCTGGGGCTATATCTCTAGATTTTTCTTTTCTCATTAGTTTTTCCCCAAAACACTTAACTGATGATTTTTTCCCAAACTAAACCTGTGTATTAACAAACGTATAGACTGTCAAGGCACCCGAGAAAATTGCCAAAATTCTGTCCTCATAAAGGACACCTTCTCTAACCTACCTTTCGGGACACTAACTATCCATCACTACAGTTTAGGGAATTTTCACTGTCTTTGACAAGTTTTAGCCAATTGGGGCTCAAAAGACACAAGCCCCTCACTTCCCACCTCAGAGAGATGTTCGATCAACAAATAATTCATTCAAGGAAAAACATTTGCCAAGAGATCACTTTATTTTTCAAACAAGGCTTGGAGAGGTTCCATCTGAAATTTAATATTCAAATAAAATCACAGATATTAAATCCTCTGAAAACTTGTACAAAGAAAGTATCTCTAAATCAAAGTCTATATATATCCACTGAAGACAAAGCAAAATTTAACAACAAAAATATTTTAGCGGTTTTAGAATTTGTTTTAGTAGACACCTATTATTATGGTAAATTTACATTCATATCAAAACTTGACTCTGACATCATTACAAACTGGCATGCGGAACTTTCATAATGTCATTATTATTAAGGGTCAATGCATGAGTGATATGACAACTAGAGAGCTGGGGATGTGCTCGGCAGTAGAGCATGTGCTTAGCAGGCATGAGGCCCTAAGTTTAATCCCAAGCACCAAAAGAGAAAGAAAAATAGGAACCTTAACACTTCCATCAAGGAATCCTTTCCCAAAGACAATCTTTCTCCCACAGCACTGCCTGTGCTCAGGGACACAGTAGCATAGAAATGGCCCTAGCAGGCCGTTTCCAGCAGCTGCTGCCTTTCAGACCCACACTCCTGATCAACCTGGCTAGCACCAAGCTTGGTGAGTCAGTGGAAAGTCAGCTTTCAGATGGCAAAACACAGAGTACGCAAAAAAACATAAGTGCTAGCTGGGCATGGTGGCACACGCCTATAATAAAAAACTGTGGGAGGCTGAGACAGGAGAATCTCAAGTTCAAAGCCAGCCTCAGCAACAGTGAGGCACTAAGCAACTCGGTGAGACCCTGTCTCTACATAAAACACAAAATAGGGCTGGGGATGTGGCTCAGTGATCGAGTGCCCCTGAGTTCAATCCCCTGTAAAAAAAACAAAACAACAACAAAACACCTAAGTGCTAAAGACTTTGACATATTGGACATGACTATAAATAAATAAATGTGTGTATACACATACATAAAACCAATTGGAAAATTGGTAAGATCTTAGATATTTTAATGAGAAACATTTATGTACATATACACAAAAATACGTAACATTGACTAATAATACAACACAAAATACCTTAACAGATCAATATACAAAATGTATGCACATAAACCACTGGATTAAAAATGGACAAAGGACTTGATGGGTAAAACATCACACTAATCATTAGGGAAATGCAAATCAAAACAATAAGATGCCAACTCACACCAAGATGGCTACTATCAAAAAATAGAAAATTGGAGCTGAGGGTGTAGCTCAGTAGTAGATCACTTGCCTAGCCTGCATGAGGCCTAGGTTTGACTACAAGCACCATAAATAATGATGATGATAGTGGTGAGGATATGAACAAACTGGAACCTCTGTGCATTGTTGATGGGAATATAAAGTGGTACAGCCTCTGCAGGAGAACAGTATGGTGGGTCCTAAAAAGGTTAAACATACAGCAATGGGCAGTGGCACACACTTCTAATCCTAGCAACTCAGGAGACCGAAGCAAGAATGCCAGTTCAAGGCCAGCCCCAGCAACTTAGCAAGACTCTGTCTTGAAATAAAATAAAAAGGGGTGAGGATGGAGCTCAGTGGTAGAACACCATGGGTCCAATCACCAGTAATGAGGGAAGAAATAAAACAAGTTAAACATATAACTAATATATGATAGAGGAATTCTAATTCTTAGTCTATACCCAGAGGAATTGAATGCAGGGTCTTAAGAGTTATTTGCACACCTGTGTTTGTAGCCACACAATCACCAAACAGTGGAAGGAACTCAAGTGCCCAAACAATGGATAAATAAACAAAATGTGGTACATACAATGGAAAATTAGTCAGCTTTAAAAAATATGGAAATTCTGATGCATGCTAAAAAATGGATGAACATTTGCTAAGTCAAACAGCTAACCACAAAAAGACAAGTACTGCATGATTACACTTATCTGAGGTACCTACAATAGCCAAATGCAGAGAGACAGTACAGTGGCAGGTGCCAAGGGGCTGGGGAGAGAGAATGAGGAGTTCAGCAATGCAGAGTTTCAGGTTAAGATGAAAATAACTCTGGAGATGGACGGATGCAGAACATGAATGAACTAGATGCCACCGAGCATTGCACATACAATTGGTTAAGGCAGTAAAATTTGTTTATGTCTCTATTTAAATAAGATAGATCTCTACAATAAATGTTTGGGGGAAAGCACCCATAAACACAAGTGAATTTTTTAAAATGTGAAGTTTGACAATTTAATGTTTATTATTTTCCTTTTTCCTGTAGTTATATCCTTCAGTTCTTCTAGTACAAGAAAACTGCAAATCTTAATATATCGGGAGCTTACTAAGCTCTCATGAAGGCATTATTTTTGCATGTATCTGATGAGACTGTTCCAGAAATTTCAATCATGGTACCTACCAGTCCACAGCCCAGTGACCCGTCCCAGCTGCAGGACCCACTGCAAGGGGGCGCTGTGCAGATGCAGAAGCCCAACCTTCCTCACTGCACCAGGCAGCCCCCAGCTCACCCACCGGTCAGCGCCTGGGATGTGGTGTGCAGAGAAAGTGTGGTCTCCCTCTGAGGTGTGCTGGGGAAAGGGAAGAGGATAAGGCAGGTAGAGCTGAGGACTGAGAGAGGCTGCAAGGCAGAGCTGGGTGGGGCCCGAGCTGTGGGGGAGTCTGTGCAGAAAGAAGAACAGAGCTGAGAGTAACAGTCTAATTTCCTGAAGGCAGCCAAGATCCCTGGTGGGCAGCTGGATCCTGTCAGAGCCTGTTATGACTTGTATAAGGTGTTCCCCAAAAAGCTTCAGTGTTAATGTAAGAATGCTCAGCAGAGAAATGATTAAATTATGAGAGCTGTAACCTAACCAGTGGATTAATCCATTTGATGGATTAATAATCTGAATGGACTAACTGGATGGCAACTACAAACACGTGCTGCATGGCTGGAGGAAGTGGGTCACTGGGGGGATGCCTCTGGGGTTTATAGTTTGTCCCGGCATCTCTCTCTCTTCCACTCCCTCCCCCGCCCCAGCTCTCTGCTTCCTGGCTGTCATGAGATACGCAGCTTTCCTCCCACACCATTTTACCATAAGGTTCTGCCTCACCTCAGGTCCAGGGCAGAGGAATCTGCCAACTATGGACTGAACTTCTGAAACTTTGAGCCCAAAATACTTTTCCACCTCTAAGTTATTGTCAGGTATTTTGGTCACAGTGATGAAAAGCTAACAGCTGAACCATAGCTCCACTTGCCCAGACATCCAGCAATATGGTGATTCCAGGGGTCCCACTAGATTTCTGTTATGCTTATTCCTGGTGATCACAGCAGACCTCCCTCTGCAGCCTCACCTGAAGAGAGCTTTACTCTCACTGGAGGATAAGTCAAAGAACACAGACCTTTGGGGTAACAGTATCACCCTGGGCACAAATAATCTCCCCCAGGCAAGGACACTATCAATTCATGCTGAGCAGCTTTACCTCAGGAGGGAAGGAAGGTAAGGCCTGGTGGGTTGACCTGTCAGCATGACCACACCACATCATTTTAGAGAAAAGCCCCAGATGGTAAAATAAATGCCGTTTCTATGTGCATGTGTGCATGCAGGGATCAAACCTGGGGCTTTACACCTGCTGAGCATGTGCTCTACCACTAAATGACACGCCAGCACAATAAATCCAAATGTTGTACTAGTTCACAGACCTTCGGTCTCAACCTGGCAGACTGGCAGTTTTCAAGATTTTTAAAAAGCTGTAGACCTTTATTCCAAAAAAACCCTTAGAATTAAGAGGCTGCTTCATCTTCTTCCCAAGTCCCTAAGGCGTATCCTCAGACCCACACAGCTTCAAAGAAACTAGAGTCTTAAAGTATAGGTCTAACAACTTATTTGTCGTAATGTCACACTGCCTTCTGTGTGAATTTTCCAGAAACAATAAACTGGCAGGAACTGACAAAGTCTAACAAAGGACTGCCACCCACCTGCAGAGGGCAGGCAGCAGGCTAGGTACTTGGCACTCACTCTCATCTGCAGGACACTTGGCCACCTTTGGTGGCCAGGCCAACAGACACTTCCCAACAAATGACCATGCCTCCCAGTCCTCAAGTGCTCATCCATTTCCAGACTGAACTTTTTAAACAACATCTACCCACTTTCCATTTCTTCTTGAACAGCTTAGGATAGACCCTAACAGCTGCTCAGTTGCCCCATCCAATGGGAGACAGACTCTCCTGCAGCTGTGGCTACTTCTCTCACCTTCATAGCCTTGCCCCACCATGAGCCTACATAACTAAGCTGTTTGAATTCCTAGTCACCCCTGCCATCAACAAAACTGTCAGGAAGGGAGGAAAAAGGACACATCCATCCATATTCCTAAGAAGGGATGGGCTCAGAATCAATAAACTTCTATTGAAGAACTTAGCATGTTAACCTAAGGAAAAACATCTTGACCTGCAATAACTTCTAGCTGAAATTTAGCATTTCTTAGCCTGGTGCCGTGGCACACTCCTGTAATCCCAGCACTCTGGGAGGCTGAGGCAGGAGAATCACAAGTTCAAAGCCAGCCTTAGCAACAGTGAGGCACTAAACAACTCAGTGAGACCGTCTCTAAGGAAAACACAAAATAGGGCTTGGGATGTGGCACAGTGGTTGAGTACCCCTGAGTTCATTCCCTGGTATCAAAAAAAAAAAAAAAGGGAGGGACTGGGGTGGTGGCTCAGTGGTAGAGCACTTGCATAGCACATGTGAGACCCTGGGTTCAATCCTCAGCACCACATAAAGAAACAAATATAAATCCCAGCACTTAGGGAGGCTGAGACAGGAGAATTGTGAGTTCAAAGCCAGCCTCACCAATGGTGAGCCACTAAGCAACTCAATGAGACCCTGTCTCTACATAAAACACAAAACAGGGCTGGGGATATGGCTCAGTGGTTGATTACCCCTGAGTTCAATCCCCGGTACCAAATAAATAGTGTCTATCAACAACTAAAAATATTTTTTTAAAAAAAATTAGCATTTCTTCAATGATGAAAGCAGACAATAAGCCCTGGAGTTTCAGCAGGATCAGTGACAGACATATTCACAAAGCACCAATTTGTCAGGGAAATCTCATTACTACTCCAAAAGACTTACCAGAGCCACTGATGGGTGATGTACTGCATTAATAGAAGGCTCAGACTGGACTCTTATCAACAATTTGGTTCAATGTCTTGATGACTGTTATTTCAAAATCATTGGTTCTATTCTTGAAATTTTTATTTTGGCCTAGGAGAGTTAAAGTCCCTGAGGTCTACACTCTGCATCACTTTCTCACTTTCAGGCTTTTCTTTAAAGTTTCAGACAGTTAACAATTTGAAACAAAAATGAAAATTGTAAACAGAATGTTACTCTTCAAGTAACGAGTATTTCTGCTATTCTTAATTAGGACTTCCCTAAAATTAGGATACACTGTCACAGAAATGTAACTAAATGTAAGCTAGAGGACAGGAGCCCCCAGATCATTAACCAGGTAACTTGCTGACACTTAAAATTATAAACAGAGACCGTTAATCACCTGACAAGTTTCAATTCTAGAGCACATTTAACTCTTCAATACTTCAACTCCAACTGCCCCGCTAAGAAAGCACTACCTCGGAGGAATTGTGAGCGGTGGTACCTAATGGCATATTTTGGATTCAATCTATTGCAACTGGATGATCCACACATCACCCTCCACACTAATACATTAAAAAACAAGAGATGAAGACACACCTTCCAAGTCAACCAGATTCGACTGCATCACTAGTAACTGTGCTGGCAAACACGTTCGCATTTCACTTTAATTCGTCTTTGTAATACCAACAGAACACTCCTTTTTTCAGTATCATGAAATGAGGCCTAAAGCTGGGGTTTTCTTCCATCCTTTGATGGAAAGTACCAACATCTTCAGGAAAAATCGGTTACTTTTGCAAAAAGCTAACTCTTACAACCTAAATAATTTCGTTAGACCCCTAACTTATGTGCAATCCTTCTAGAATTGCTGCAGGTCTGCGATCAAATGCAGCCAAAGTCCAGGCGCCGCTCCCGGACCCGGCCGCGCGCTTCACGCAGCACTGGCCACCGTACCCGGGGTCGGCGCGTCCCAGGCGGGGCCCGGCGGGCAGGTAGAGGCCACTCTCACAGCACGGCATCGCCAGAGCTCGACGGCGAAACCGGGCAGACTCCGTGGTTCTCAGTTTCCTTAAATGACACGATTCCTCTCAAAAGGAACGCGAGCGTCCACCGAGGGAGCACGCCGTGCCAACTCTTCCCAAGTCGCCAGCTGGAACCGGCTGCGTCCAGGGGCGCACGGTACCCTCGGGGCGCCCGGGCCCGGCCTGCGGCGGGACCCCTCCGGCTCGCCCGCCGGGACCCCGCCGCCATCTTCCGCCGCGGCCCCCGGCCCGGCCCCGGCCGCCGCGCCCGCCGCGACCCTCGGCCCGCCCCCGGCCCGGCCCGGCCCGCGCGCCCCCGGCCGCGCCCCGCCCGCGGCTCTGCGCGCCCCCGCCGCCCGCACAGGGGCGCGCGCCGCGCTCCGAGAGGGACGGTTAGCCGCGCGCGCCTCGAGCGGGCCCTGCGCGGCGACCGCGGCGCCTTCCAGAAATTTCCGCGTCCCTGAGCCCACACAGGAAAACAGGCCGGGCGCGCCCCCGCGCCGCGGGCGGACGGCGCCCCCACCCCGCCGCGCTCCCCTCCCCCGCGCCCGCCCCCAGCCCCGGGCGGCGGGCAAGTGCGGGCCCCGGGCGCCGCCCGCCCGGCCCGGGGCGGCGCAGCGGTGCGGCAGCGGCGGCCGCGGCCGGTGTGATTGATAGGGACGGCGGCGGCGAGAGCGGCGGCGGCGGCGGCGGAGCGGTTGAGTGACAGCTTACCTGGGTGCCAATCTTCATCACACTGACAAGCGGCTGCAGCAATCGGGACCCGCAGTGCCGCGCCCGCGTCCAACCGTCACGCCGACGCCGGGCCACGCGACACAGCTTCGCTCAATGGGAGGAGGGCGACGCCGACGCGCGCCGCATCAATATTCACCGCGGGGGCGGGGCCTGCCGGCGACGGGCCCCGCCCCCGCCCTGCGCGGCGCGGGCGCGGGGTGGGCCCTGCGCGGGGGCGGAGCGGCGCCCGGCTCCGCCTGTCGGTTCGCAGCCAGGCCCCGCCCCAGCCGGCCGCGTCGGGGCGCAGCCTGCCCCGCCCTGGAGGCCGAGCTTCCCGCCTCATGACTATGCAGTAGGCGTGGCCACGCCCCCTCTGCGCGCTCCGCGGCGGCCCGGGAGAAGAGCGTGGAACCGGGCGGAACCATCTGTGGCCCGGCGGGGTGGTGAGGGATGTACCATCCGAGGCCCCGGCCGCGCGGGGCGTCCGGCGCCAAATAGCCGCGCGCGGTTAGACGCTTTTTGAGCGCAGACTCGCGCCCTTCCCGCCGCCTTCTTGCCGGAATTCTGCGGCCCAGGTGGGTGCGGGCTGGGGCAGTGCAGGGGATGCAAACGTGCACGACCACCTTTGGCGGCGGGTGTGCCCCGAGCCTGAGGTCTCTGCCTATGGACCTAATCCCGTGAGCCCTCTCCCCTTGGTGTGCGGGCTCCACACCAACTAGCCCCGCACCGTGAAGTTCACTTGGTGACTGCGGGCGGCCTTTGAGTCCGCCTGGTCTCCCTGGGGGGCACCTTCCCGCCCAGGTGACCCCAGCTCCAGGAAAAACGCGGCCTTCCTGAGGAGAGTTGGCCATGGTGGTCTCCATTTCAAGCTGTTCTTAGGAAAATCGTCCTACCAGATCATCTGTCGCAGGGTACCCATGAGTCCCACCGGTGGCTTCACTCAAAGATGTAAGAACAGCGCTAAGGGAAGCAAATGGTTGGTCTGGCTGGTCACACGCAGTTGCGAACATTCATTTAAGCAGTGGCTCACGACGAGTGGTCAGGGCACTGAGTCCACCACACACAACTCGAAGGAGGGCAGCCTTGCTGACCCCATGCTCCCCCAGAAGGAAACCAGACCTAGGACCAGAACTGATGGCTGGAGGGCGGCTGGGGTGGAAAGGGCTTGCAGCTGGCACTAGGGGGAGGCCAGAGAATTTTTGCCTCTGGCAGAATTTCAAGGGGAGGACACAAAAAGTTCAGTAATCAAGACCACTACAAAATTTGCAGAGCCTAGTGCAAAATGGAAGTACAAGGTCTTAAAAATTATCAAGAATTTACGGGCAGCGGCAGCAGAAAGTGAACCAAGCCTTGGCCCTTCTAAGCACCGCCCTGCAAGCACGCCTGGTCTATGCCCATGAAGGGTCCCCGCCCTTGCTACCCTCACCTAGTCTGGACCTCTATCTGAAGCTTTCATTTGGTTCCCATGCAGTCTGTGAGGCAGGGGTTACCTGGCAACCCCTTGTACAAGCTACTGCCCCAAAGTCCAGAGACAGAGGAGACATGCACACTTTCCACCTGGTCTCTGGGTGCCAGAGACCAGCAGCTGAGCCTTCTGTGCTTGAAGCACTGTTCCTTTCCTGCTGGGACCTGCCACCTCTCTCTTCTTTGCCACCAATTTATCTCCAGAAAAAGAAGATATTACCATCTCTAATCACCTCCAAAGAGGGGCCCACACATCAGGGTCCTTGAGACTCATACATTAGGGGACCTTCCTTAAGGAAAAGAATTTGAGTTTATGCATGTTTCCTAAAGATTCATTACTGTTTTCCCAAAGACCATGTTTAGGTGTATAAATTTTTTTTTTCTTTTTTGGTACCCGGGATTGAACTCAGGGGCACTCGACCACTGAGCCACATCCCCAGCCCTATTTTGTGTTTTATGTAGAGACAGGGTCTCACTGAGTTGCTTAGCGCGTCGCCGTTGCTGAGGCTGGCTTTGAACTCGTGATTCTCCTGCCTCAGCCTCCTTAAGTGCTGGGATTACAGGCGTGCGCCACCGTGCCCAGCTTAGGTGTATAAAATTAAAAGCCACACATACAGTTATTCTTTATAGAAACATAAGTGGTATTCCTTTCTGTTGCCCGGGACGCTGGGTTCAACTTATAATGTTAAATGAACATTGGAATTTAAATATGCAACCTGCTTTTCCCTCTTTCAGTTGGAAATGAACTTATTTAGACAACCAACACCCTTAGTCATTCTTTCCTTAAAATTCACCTATCATCCTCATTAATAGAGCGTTTTAATCCTGAGTGTTGATGGCTGCAACATACGTAAACTTTCTGCCACAAGAATGGCAGAACACTTTGCCAAAGCACCAGCCAGAAGGACAGAGCTCTTGGGCCCAGACTGGCAGGGGACCTAACAGAAAGGTAGGATGTAGCCTGCCCCGCACAGCTTCTTGCCCAGTGTAAGCCAGATGGATGGAGCCCACCCTGCTGAGAATCTGAGAATATAGCTAGAGGAAGTGGGAGAAGGCAGGGCTTTGGGTGTCCTCAAAGGATGTTTAGGATCCTAGAAAGTCTTCTTCAAGAAAACTGCCTCAGAACAGGGCAGGTATCTTGCTTATTAAGGTGCCCAGTTTGGCTGATTTATAAATTCCTCCAATTTGCAAGAGTGGGCAGGAGGTGGAGTGACTAGCTGTCAATGGTCAGAGCATGTCACTCCTCCAAGGGTAAAAGCAGAGTTCTTGCAGTGACCCATGAGGACCTACAAGATCTCCCCTCTGCCCCTGCACCCCTTTCCTCCACTGCACTAGTCAGAGCCTCTGGCTTCTCTTTCACTCCAAGAGTGAGTCGGTCTCAGGGCCTTTGCAGTTGCTGGTCCCACTGCATGAAGTGTTCCTCCTGATATATCTGCATGGCTGTCTCCCTCCTGCAGTCTTTGCTCCCATCACTCTCCCAGGAGAGGTTTAAAATAGCAGACTCCCAGCCCTCTCCCCACCTTCTTTACCCTGCCTTCTGGTGGTGTTATGCAGGTACTTCTAACGTGCATTGTAACCATTTCACGATAGCATGTGCTATGGACTGAATGTCTCCACGGCATTTGTGATGTTGAGCCCTAATCCCCAATGTGGAGCTTGGGGGTACAGCCTCTGAGGTGACGAGGCTTAGGTGAGATTGTGGGTGTGCCCTCATGATGGGATTAGTGCCCTGGCAAGGAGAGGAAGGAACCTGAGCGCCCTGTTGCTGCCATGTGAGGACACAGCATGGAGGCAGCCGTCCCCAAACTGGAAGAGTCCTCACCAAGAACCCAGCCACGGTGGCCTGCCAATGTCAAACTCGCAGCCTCCAAACAGTGAGGAAACAATGTGTTTATACGCCACTGGTCTGCAGTGTTCCAACAGCCTGAACAGACTAGGACACTTGTGATGGCTAATTTTACAGGCCACCTTGGCTAGACAAAGGAATACCAAGGAACCTGGCAAAGCATTGCTTGGGGTGTGTATGCTGGGGCGTTCCCAGAGGAGCTTAGCATGTGAGTCTAAGTGGACCAGGTGGGGAAGATCCAGCCTCAGTGTGGGCGAGCACCACCCCATCAGCTGAGGGCCCTCAAGGAGCGCACACACAGAAGGTGTCCCACAGAGCGGGGACATGCCCACCTCCTGCTTGGATACCAGCACTCCAGGCTTGCCCTTCTCCAGGTTTCCAGATCTTCACCCTGTAAATGAAAATGAAACCATCAGCTTCCCTGGTTTGGAGGCCTTAGGACTAGGATGGAGGAGCCATCCCATCTCCAGCCTGCAGACCGCCTGTTGTGGGACTCCCACCTGCCTTACTCGTGGAAGCCATTTCCCTAGTACATGCACTCTCATGCACCTCTGTCTCCATCTGTATAGCCTGTTGGTTCCGTCTCTGGAACACCCTGGCTAATGCCCTGTATAACATTTCTTACATCTGTTGGCTAACACACATACCTCCTAACCCTAGAACCCAAGATCCATCTGAGCAGGAATTTTGCTCTATTTCTTCCGCAGATGTGCACCAAGTACCTGAGATGGTGACTGTGTGGATGAATGTTTCTAAAGCATGCTGCTTTGCTACCTACTGATGGCTGAAAAATCATATCAAACGTAGTGGCTTAAAACAATACCCACTTGTGGTCTCAGTTTCTGTGAGTCAGGAGTCTGGGCATGGCTCAGTGTTCCTGCTTCCGTGCCTCTCCCAAGTCTGCAGTGAAAGTTTCAGCCAGGGCTGGGGTCTCATCTGAAGGTCCCTGGGGAAGGGTCTGGTTGTTGGCAGGCTTAAGTTCCATGTGGCCAGATGGACTGAGGGCCTCAGCTCCTCACTGGGTGTTGGCTAGAGTTCCCCTCATTGCTGGTCATGTGGATCTTGCCACAGGGAACTCAGTTGTGGCAGCTGGGTCATCAGAACTTCTGCTTGGAAGACAGAATTTACAAACTTATGTAATCAGGAAATGGTGACATCCCATCCCCTTTGCAGAACAGAAGCAAGTTGAAGTCCTGCCTATACTCAAGGGGAGAAGGGATCCTTGGGGGCCATCCCGGGCCCGTCCACAGGAGGCAGGTATGGTGTCATCCTCAGAGTCCTGGATGTGCACTGGCTTTCCACTTGCCTCGTGGTTTAAACGGGATGATCCACTTCTGGGATCCAGTTCCCTCTGTCTTCAAGCAGGACAACAGTCTGTCTCTCATGGAATGCAGGAGAGGAAATGAGCTTCACACAAAGCACCTTCTGCATTGTAAGGCCTTTGAGTTGAGAAGAATGGAAGAGCAGGTGGGGCTGAGGAAGACCCTCAGTTCTTCATTCCTAAGCCTCACGTTTTGTCGAGAAAGCAATTCCAACAAGAAGCCCCTAAAGGGCTGGGGTTGTGGCGCAGTGGTAGCGTGCTCGCCTAGCACGCGTGAGGCACTGGGTTTGATCCTCAGCACCACATAAAAATAAAGACATTCTGTCCACCTACAACTAAAAAAATAAATGTTTTTTAAAAAAGAAGCCCCTAAAGAGATCAGGCTAGGGCTGCTGTCCCCACCGCTCACTTCCCCACAAAGATCCCAGCAAAATGCAGCAGAGAAATGCCAGCCACAGCCCAATTTGAGGCTTGCCAATGTTAAAAAATAATAATTTTGACCAATAAAGGAGAAAAACCATGACTGTCATATAGCTATGACCTGGGCATGTGGCAGCCATGGTTTTGAATTTATTAATGGAATAGGGAACCAGTAAGATGTCACAACCAGGCAGGAGACCATGAGAACACACACATTTATGGGTTAGGTGTATTTAAATGAACTTTAAATTGTGGAAAACTTGCTTTTTTTTTTTTGGTACTAGAGATTGAACTCAGGGGCACTCGACCACTGAGCCACATCCCCAGCCCTATTTTGTGTTTTATGTAGAGACAAGGTCTCACTGAGTCGCTTAGCGCCTCGCCATTGCTGAGGCTGGCTTTGAACTCACGATCCTCCTGTCTCAGCCTCCCAAAGTGCTGGGATTACAGGCTTGAGCCACCGCGCCTGGCTTAAAACTTGCTTTTGAGTGGGATAATTTGGGGGACTTGGGGTTGTCCCTCCACCACACATAGTGCATTATTAACACGTGCATAGACAAAAGTCATTTCCAGTGGGGCGCAGTGGCACACGCCTGTAATCCCAGTAACTCGGGAGGCTGAGGCAGGAGGATAGTGAGTTCAAAGCCAGCCTCAGGAACTTAATGAGGTCCTAAGCAAATTAGCAAGGTCCTATCTCTAAATGAAATAAAAAAAAGGGCTAGGGATGTGGCTCAGAGGTTAAGCTCCCCTGGGTTCAATCTCCAGTACCAAACAAAAACCATTTCCCTTGTCATCCCTTGTCTAAAACTCAGAATGTGAAAATAGTCCAAAGGCAATGAAAAGTTAGCCTGGGATAACCCTGAAGGGAGAGCTAGAAAGAATGTGTGCTTTCCTAGTGGAGTTACTTATTCGTTTATTTTTGCTGATTCCAGGTTTCTAGACCAGTTGTGTCCATTTCCTAGGGCTGCTGTCACCAAGCACGGCAAACCGAGTGGCTTAAGCAACAGACCCCTTTCTCTCATAGTGCAAGAGGCCAGAATCCCAGGGTCAAGGTGTGCCACATGCCCTGGAGACGGAGGCAGAATCTGGTGCCGCCCAGCTCCTGGTGGCTTGCCGAGCCTCTCCCACAGCCCTGGTTTATGGAAGTATGGCCCCCGTCTCCCCTGCACGTCTCCCCTGCGCGTTCACACCGTCACTGCCTGCACCTGTGTCTGCGTGCAGCTTCCACATTTTTGTAAGGACACCAGTCGTGTTGGATTAGAGCCCACCCTAATAACCCTCATTGGAACTTGGGAAAGGTAAAATCTACAAGTAAGGAGACATTCTCAGGTACCAGGGGTTAGGACATCAACATAGGCGTTCCGGAGCATAATTTGTGAAATTCTGATTTATAGTAAGAAATATGTTTTGGTCTTTGTCTTTGGTGCCTAGCACAGAACTCCTTCAAATCTTTGCCATTTCCTGAGCAATAGGGGTGCTGGAAACATCTTTTGTTTTAATATTTGACCTTTGACCCTGGTTCAGTCCAGAGTGCCTAATCCCTGGGAGTTTCCAGTATGATAAGATCATCTTTTGTCCCAATGAGGTGGTTCCTGGTGGGCTCCTGGATGGGCGCTGGTCACAACCCAAGTTGTATCCTTCATAAAAATGGGTAAACATGACGACAGTGTTCCCCTCAGTTTTGTGGGTCTTTCTAGCAAATGGTCAAACCCGGTGTGGGGTAGGTGGATGGGGTGCGTGGGAACCTCCAGTTCACAGAGGGTGGGTCAGAAGCACAAATCCCAACCAGACTTGTGACTGGTATCTGAGGTGGGGTTGTCTTGGGGACTGAGCCCTTGACCTGTGGGACCCGACGCTGTCTCCAGGTGGACAGTGTCAGAACGGAGCTGAGTTGTCCACCAGGGAACCGCTGTCTGGGCAGAGTCCACTGTGAAGGCCATGGGAGTCCCCTGCGTCCAGTGTGCATTTCTCTTAGAGGCGTGCGCAGCTGCGCCCAGTAAGTGGTCCTTCTTTTTAAGGCTGACCAGTGTTCCATTGTGCAGATGGCCACCTCGCGCTGGTCCGTTTCTGTCAGTGGGTGCTTGGGCGGATCCCTCTGTGGGCTGTTGTGAACAAGGGTGCTGCGGGCATGGTGTGTGGGTGCTTCCTCCAGAGCGGCTCTCGGTGCAGGGCGCAGTCCTGGGAGGGCTGCGGGTCAGGGGCCAGCCCTGCTGCCCCTGGGGGAGCGCCTGGCGTCTCCACAGCTGTTGCTCCGTCTGCCTCCCGGTCAGCACTGTGCAGGGGGCTGCTGTCCCCATACTCACCACCGCTTTCCTCTCTCTGGGGTTCTGGTTGAGGCCGTGCTAACAGGTATGGAGTGGTGTCATGGATTTAAGGTCCCTTTGTTTCCAAATCCGTCTAACGCCCTCTTTCTCCCCTCTGATCTTCCAAAATATTGAAGAAGTTTAAATTTCCTATGTGAAAGAACTAAGAAGGCTAAATGTGAATTCCACAGAGCCCTTGGGGCGGCGCTCACACCACTCAGCTCTCCTGGCCGGAGGCTGAGACGGCCCCTCACAGAAGCCTCTGAGCTCATGAAAGCCTAGACAGCAAAGCAAGTGGTTTCTAAAAAAGTTTATTAACTTATTAAAATTGCATGCCCATTCATGTTATTCTCTGATAATCTAAACAACATGTTTTTTTCATATTTAATTTATTTATTTGTTCTATTTAGGCTTACATGATAACAGTGCAGTTTGATTCATTCTACATAGACAGAGGATAACATTTCAATTCTCTAGTTGTAAGTTGTATAGAATCACAACATATATGCAGTCATACATAAAGTTAGGGCTATGATGACCATCTTATTCCACCACCTTTACTGTCCCCATGCCCCCTCCCCCTTACACCCCTGTGAACAGAGTTCCACCATTGTTCCCATGACCTTTCCCACATTATGGATCAGCATCCACTTATCAACGAGTACATTCGGCATTTGGTTTTCTGAGATTGGCTTACTTCACTTAGCATGATATTCTCCAACTCCATCCATTTACCTCAAATGCCATAATTTTATTCTCTTTTATTGCTGAGTAATATTCCATTGTGTATATATACCACACTTTCTTTATCCAGTCATCTATCTTCTCAGAAGAAGACACACAATCCATCAACAGACATATGAAAGAATGTTCAACATCTCTAGCAATCAGAGAAATGCAAATCAAAACTACCCTAAGATTTCATCTCACACCAGTCAGAATGGCAATTATCAGAATACAAACAACAATAAGTGTTGGCGAGGTTGTGGGGAAAAAGGCACGCTCATACATTGCTGGTGGAACTGCAAATTGGTGCAACCAATCTGGAAAGCAGTTTGGAGATTCCTTAGAAAACTTGGAATGGAACCACCATTTGACCCAGCTATCCCACTCCTCGGTCTATACCCAGAAGACTTAAAAACAGCGTACTACAGTGCTGCAGCCACTTCAATGTTTATAGCAGCTCAATTCACAATAGCTATGTCGGGATTTTGTGCCGGATGTCAGCTCCTCCGACCAGCGGAAAGGAGGAATCCCCAGGCGCCCCCAACAAGGACAAGCCGAGAAAGGTAAAGTCGTCTGGCTTGAAACCACCACACTGTTTATTGTGTGGAAGTACATCATTATATAGGGGCAATATAGGGACCAATAGCGTTGCGTTTTCGGGCCACTAATGCGGAAGTGGGTCGTCCACGGTAGCAGTATAGAAGTGTTTAGGTTGGGGATCATGCATTGTCCACGAGCACGGAAATAGAGGTCAGCCAATAGGTGCGAGGGGATGTGGCTCTCTCGGGGTGGGGGGCTTTGTCCTGGGCCGACTGCTCGGCACCATTTTACAGTATACCCCCACAAGCTAAACTGTGGAACCAACCTAAACATGTTTTATGAAAAATAACTATTTCCCAAAAGAAAAAATAATTAGTGAAAAGGGAGTCATTGTTTTACATTTTGAGAATCTCCTTTATGTCTGACTTGACCAAAGAACACTAGGATGTCTTTGTCTCTGCATTCAGCAAGTTGTAATGTTTTTGTGATGTTTTGGGGGCATGTAAACCCAGTTGAACCCAGGGGTGCTTAACCACTGAGCCACACCCTCAGCCCTTTTTATTCTTTATTTTGAGATGGTCTTGTTAAATTGCTGAGGCTAGCCTTAAACTTGCGATCCTCCTGCCTCAGCTTCCTGAGTTACTGGGATTATAGGCATGTAACATTGCGCCCAATGTGATAGGTTTTTGGGTTGACATGTGTGAAGAAAATTTGAACTTGCAGAGGTTTGTACTTGGAGAATGGAGGGGTTTTCATGCAGCCTTTGCAGGTAATGTGGTACTTGGCTAAGCTAGAAACATGGACTTTCTGACAGGTTCATTGGTGTGGAGGTTTCACATCAGTGAACTTGTGCTCTCAGACTGGAAGCCATTGTTCTCCCTGTCACATCTAATAGGTCACTACCCATAAGTGATTTTGTAACATGGCCTTTTGGAAAATATTAATTCACTGAATTATGTGGATCTTCCAAATGTTGGTCCATTTTTCCAAAAAAAAAAAAAATTTAAAATTGCAGTTATTAATATTACTCTCATCACCGGGTGTGGTGGCACACGCCTGTAATCCCAGCACTTAGGGAGGCTGAGACAGGACAATCATGAGTTCAAAGCCAGCCTCAGCAACAGCAAGGTGCTAAGCAACTGTGAGACCCTGTCTCTCCATAAAACACAAAATAGGGCTGGAGATGTGGCTCAGTGGTTGGGAGCCCCTGAGTTCAATCCTAGGTACCAATATATATATATATATATATATATATTACTCTGCCTTGTCGGACAACTCAGTAGTGCTGGGCATGGCGGCACATACCTGTGATCCTCAGCTACTTGGGAGGCTGAGGCAGGAGGATTGCAAGTTATTTTGAGACAAGTTCTCAAAAAAACAAAAATCACTGGGGGCATAGCACCCCTGGGTTCGTTCAATCCTTAGTGTACACACACACACACACACACACACAGAAACCAGTAAATATTGGAACATGGTCAAGTTCATAATGACGAATACAAGCTCTCCAGAACTCTAACTTCAACTTGAAAGCTCAGATTCTATCACTCATGGCAAATGACGTCATGGTTGAAGTGACAAGCCTGCTTTGCTCAATTTAAAAGAATTTTTTCTTTCTCATCACATTGTCCAGGCTGGCCCCAGACTCTCAGACTCTGGTGATACTCTGGCTCCAGCCTCCTGGAGAGCTGGGATCACAGACAAACATGGGCTCCCGGACAGACGGTGGACTGTGCCTGAGCCCAGCGTGCTTTCTGTTTCCAGGAAGGAAACAGATCACAGACAGCAGAGCAAGCCCACTGAGAAGGCACTCTGAAAGTCACTGGTCCCGGCTGCCAGGATGACATTCCCTGAGCTCTGGTGCCTGTGACGATTGACTGTGGTGTCAACAAGCCTAGGCTGTGGTGCCCAGTTAAATGGTGAATGGCAGACAGGGTGCTCCTGTGAAGGAGCAGGTCTAGATAAGGCCAACATTTTACTTTATATTTTATTTTATTTTTTTGTGGTGCTGGGGATTGAACCCAGGGCTTTGTGCTATATTTTAAATTTTTTAAAATTTAATTATTATTTTATTTTAGTTTTGGGTACAGGGGATTGAATCAGGGGAACTTTACACTGAGATATACCCTCAGCCCTTTTTTTTTTTTTTTTTTTTTTTTTGGTACTGGAGATTGAACTCAGGGGCACTCGACCACTGAGCCACCTCCCCAGCCCTATTCTGTGTTTTATGTAGAGACAGGGTCTCACTGAGTTGCTTAGCTCCTCACCATTGCTGAGGCTGGCTTTGAACTTGCGATTCTCCTGTCTCAGCCTCCCAAAGTGCTGGGATTACAGGCTTGAGCCACCGCGCCCGGCTACCCTCAGCCCTTTTTGTCTTTTGTTTTGAGATAGGGTCTTGCTAGGTTACCAGGCTGGCCTTAAACTTGTGATCCTCCTGCCTCAGCCTCCCAAGTAGCTGGGCTTACTTACAGTTGTGCACCACTGTGCCCAGCAAGGCTGACACTTTAATAAGCAGATCTGAGTGAAGCAGATGACTCTCTGTAACATTAAGGGGTCCCTTTCATATGTTAAGGCCTTCACAGAAGAGCCTGAGGGCCCAGTAAGGAAGGGTTCCTGCCTCCAGACTGCCCTTTGTCTCCAGCCACAGTGTCATCACGTTTTGCTAGCCCTGTGTTCAAACTTGGAAAATGATGCTTCCACTTAGAACTAGAGGAACCCGGGAGTCCCTGGAAGCCGCCTGTAGAGCAGGGCGTTCCCACTCTCAGGTAGGACTTCCCCACCCCAGCAGGGCCGGCTCCATAAAGCCTCCTTCCCTGACTAAGCGGAGTTCTTCCAAAGAAGTGTGATCGGCTAGGACTCCCTCCCTGAACTCGCAGCAAAGGAGGCCAGAAGGCACGCACCTGTTTGCCTGGACTGGTCGTCTCTTCTGAGGAGACTGCCTCTGCTCCAGCACAGTCCCACCCTCCCCTCCACTCGTCTCAGGCTGTTGTCCATTCTTCAGACCCATTTGTTCCTCTAAGACGTCACTGCCCCCTAAAATGGCCTCCAGCCCCACGTTCCTGTCCCCCATGAAGAGGGTGCTGCCTTCGTCCTGGGCCCTCCTTTGAGTTTGCTGTTCGGTGTGGCTCCTGTGCACACGTGTGTGTTCAGAGCCCTCCTGCTGTCGACGTCTGCTGTCCACTGGACTCTCACACTCAGTCACCAGAGCTGCACAGGGCGAGTTTGAACCTGCGAACTTTAGACATGCCAGGCCCCAGTTCCTTAAACCCAGTCCCTCTCAGCACATGCAGACAGACAGACACAGAGCTACAGCCGTCGTCCTGCTGCTTGTTTCCCTGGAGGACCCTGACCCACCAGGGCCCTTTGCTGTCTCCGTGGGGCCCTTGGGTGATGGGCAGCATAGGCTTCACAGGTCTGTCACACCATTGCCCTCCTCTGGGTGGTCAAGGCCACCCTAGCAAGACCCTGGGAGGCCCATGGCCTGGCAGGCCACTCTTCAGACCTTCCTGGAGGGACCAGGCAACTGAGGGCCAGCCACAGAAAAGATGCTTCCAGATTCGCACTTCCTGCTCCCCTCTGGCCATAGCAGTGACACTGGGACAGTTGCTTGCCTGCCAGCACAGGGCCCCAGGTACCTGGCTCAGCAGTGGGGAGACTGGAGGGGGGGAAGGAGGGAGGGCAGGAGGGAAGGAGCAGTGGCCACCTGGCTGCAGGCCCTGCCCACCTCCTTGCCCGGAGCTGTTCTCTCCAGGGCTCAGACTACCAGGCACATCTGGGGAAGCTGAAGATGAACACCCTGAGGGGAGAGGGAGATGGCTGGCTCTCGCCTTCCCAGGCCCAGGATGGCACAGTTGGCACAAAAAGGAGTGTCAACCAAAAAAAGGTTGTTACTTCTTGCCTCTCCTTGCCTGTCCCCTTCACCACACCTAAATGAGTGTCTGCCATCTGATGTCCTGAGACATAAGAAAACACAGTTGCTGCGTCTGCAACATATTTCCAATGAGAGTAAAAAAGAAAGATGTGAGCGCAAGATGGCCTTCCTCCGTGGCTGGATGAGCGCCCCTCCCCTGTCTGTCCTTTGGGGCGGCTGTCTTCTCTGGCTATTTCCACACACCTTACACACCTGCAAATAAAGGCACTTTTGTAAATGTGCAAGCATCAGTCAGCATCCGTGGAAAATTAGTGAACAGTGTTGTTAAGTGGGAAGAGAACAAGCTCACGCAGTTCTAAGCACGGGAGGACCCTCTTGCTACCCTCCCACAGGAGGAAACTGTCAGGACCAGCTCGAGGCTGGCTCCAAGTCCCGGCTGGCCCTCCTCCTGCCCAGGGCTCTTCATGCTCAGCTGCCCATGGAGAGAAAATCTCTCTTCTCCTTCTTCCCTTGTAGCTCTCCCTGGGGACCCTGTTAGAAAAGGCACATGAACAGGGACAAACCAACTGGGTGTGTTAACATGGGTCTCTTCTACGTGGTGGGAGGAACTCGACATGAGTGAACTCAAAGAGGCTGCAGAACTGGGCCTGGATACCTCCTTCAGTACAGGAAGGGAGGGTGTGGGAGGCAGGAGAGGGGAAGGTGGCCAGGTGAACCTAGGTGGCACCCCTTATGCAGATCTCAGTGTCCTGTGATTTAGTCATCTTTCAGAGAGAGAGAGAATCCACTCTTACAAATGAAGATTTCTTTGATTAATGTAGATTTCTCTTACACAGTACCCCATACTCCATTTTCAGAACGGCTTCAGTGTCTGCTTGTCCTCGAAATAATCAGCTCATGCCTACGAGGCATATTTGGGTGACATATTCTGATGTCCTGCAAATGGGTGTCTCTTTCACATTGGTTTTTTGTTTGTTTGTTTTTGTTTTTGGTACCAGGCATTGAACCCAGGGGTGCTCTACCACTAAGCCACATCCCCAACCCTTTTTATTTTTTATTTTGAGACAGTGTCTTGCTAAGTTTCTGAGGCTGGCCTGAAACTTGCATTCCTCCTGCCTCAGCTTTCCCAGCTGCTGGGATTACAGGGGTGCTACCATGCCTGGCTTTCATTCACTATTTTCAATTCAAATAAGAAATCTTAGCCGGGCACAGTGGCATATGCCTGTAATCCCAGCGACTCTGGAGGCTGATCCAGGAGGATCACAAGTTCAAAGCCAACCTCAGCAAAAGCAAGATAGAGCTAGGGTTTTGCCTCAGTGGTGGAGCTCTTGCCTAGCACATGTGAGGCACTGGGTTCGATCCTTAGCACCACGTCCAAATAAATAAATAAAGGTATTTTGTCCATCCACAACTATAAAAAATTTTTAAAAGCTCTGTAATTATTCAACAGCTAGATGGAAATAATGTGTAATTAACTCAATGTTTGGTAAGGTTATGCAAAAGTTACCAAAGTCCCTTAAGGACCATTTCTTACTCGGATTCTCCCACAGGCTTTCTCTATACTATCTTATCTCAGGACCAAAGGGTTTGCTAAACAATAAATAACTCCTGTCTCATTTCAATCATCAGTGATCCTGTATTGCCTACAAGTTCTGTAACTCATGTTTGTTTTGTGGGTTTTTGTTGTTGTTTGTTTTTGTTTTGGCAGTGATGGGGCTGTTTTATGATTTAAAAAATTTGGGCAGCCTTGAACGGTCAGCTAGGCAAGCCTGGGTGGGGCCAGGCTCCTAAACTTTTGGGGGAAGCTGCTGCCCAGTTAAAAGACTGCTAATGTATTTTCAAATTTGTTTTTCTTTTTGTTTCAGCTAAGGCTCTTTGAAAAGCTTACAAGGACTAAATTCTATGCTCAAGGAATGTGCCCACCATCTCTGCGTGAACATGTGACTCTGACCTTGAACTTAGTGTGCTCAGGAATGTCTGCCTGGACATGTGACGGTGAGTCTTCCCTCTGTGAATATGTGTAAGTTTCTCCAATAAAAGCCCCGGAGGCTGTCTTTGTTTGGAGAGAACACTGCTTTACAAATGAACTCCAGTGTGCGTCTTGCTTGCTGCATGTCCTGGACCTGCCTAGCAGCTTCGCCCTTACCCAGGGATGAGCTCACTGCATCTAGCTATGGAGCTACTGAGCAATCTGGGGTCTTTTTTTTTTTTTTTTCCAGTTTCAGCAAGATGCACGTTGCCTTTTTTCCTAGTTGTCATCCCAGAATAGTCAGGGTTCCTTGCCATCCAGGAAAACTGAGGCTCCATGCCCCCCTGGCTTGCCCAGTTCATGGGGTGGACCAGCAGATGCCCCAGTCTCTGAGGGGAGGCTTTCGCTGAGGAGAGCGGGCAGGCTTCCCTCCCAGGTGTCATGGTAGACTTACTACCAGTCTCTAGAAAGTCCTCTTTTTACAATTCCGGAAAACTCAGGGGTTTCAAAGGAGCCAACAATAATTTATTCTCAAGTATAACTTCCCTTCATGTTGTTAATGATTTTTAATAACAGTTACAGACGAATTTCACTGCTTTTCCTTGTATATCGCTCCTACGGCCTGTCTCACAACCACGTCTGTGTTTTAATAGGCTTGGCTGCCTACGTTTATTGGATTCTCCTGCGGGCACGCTAACTCTCTCAACTCAGGCAGACTGTCACCAGGACTGGGGTGGGGGATTAGCCTGCCTCCTCAAAGCCCCTTCCATTCACTGTTCATCTGCCTCTGGGAACCAGTGAGTTATAAATAAAACCTCACTATTTATCATTTATGAGACTGGAAACGTTACACACATGGAATTCCAGAAATAAATTGTCAGCTACTGGGCAACATATTTTTGATGTATTGCATATTTATTTCCTACATCACCATCTTCCCAGATGGGATTCTCAGTTTTCACGCTAAGGTCACATCCTCTGCAGAGCATCTCATCTTGAAAGTTGATCTTCATCTTGCATAGATGTGCCTTCCCTGGGTTCTAATCTATTTTTTGTCTCCTTGTCCACAAGACCTCACAATGTGATGTGATAATTTTAGGGCTACTGAGTAAAACTGGATCTAGTGTTCAGGCAGCAGCCTTCCCTAAGGAACAAAAGGTGCTCCAAAGACGGTGTTCAAAGCTACAGTGGTGCCATGTGTTAGGCAAGGCCAGGCATTTTTCTTTTTTTAACATTTTATTTTCAAAATTTTCACAAGCAATGTAGTAGAGAGAAGGGTAAGATATAGTGAGCCTCCACATGCCCAGCATTCATCTATAAATTAGGGTTTGGGGATGAGACTCAGTGGCAGGGTGTATGCTCAGCATGTGCGAGGCCCTAGGTTCCATCCCCAGCGTGCACGCGCGCACACACACACTCACAATTAGCATTGTGCCAATCTTATACCTATTCCTCATCCCCCCTTTTTGCTTATTGTAAGGAGCATATGCCACAGACTTGCCTGGACATGCCAGGACTCACTAAGTCGCTGGCCATAAGGAACAGCAGCCATTGACATGCTTAGTCATGCTCCGTGCAGTCCATACGGGGCTGTAAGGGGCCCTAGCCATAGGCCTGCTTAGCAATGACTGGGTAAAACTGATAAGGAGCACAGCTCCATGCACATGCACAAAGAAATACCCAGTTGCAATTACACTAACTCACTGGACATAACCAATGGACTTTGACTTTCACTGGGTGTAACCAATCACCAGCTCACACCACCAACTTGGAACTGCATTTAAACTGCTTGTCCTGCCACATTGTGGGCTTTGCTCCAAGGACATCAGTGAGACTGGCCACCTTGCCGTCTGTCCCTGGATCAACTCCACCGTTTCCTGATGTCTAGCCGTTGGCTGAGGAGAACCACCAGACAAGGACAACGTTTGCTCTTTGCCTAAGAGAAGTCACCTGGCATCAGAGGTACTTTGGGGCTTGTGGTTGCCCTAGGATTGTGTGAATTGCTGGTAGTGTTTAGATGCCCTCGGATAGTGTGACTTACCTATAGTGTTTAATTAGTACGCATTGAATGCTATTTAGGGTGCTCCAGCACACCCAGCACTTTTTGCATTAATTAATTATATTTGCTGATTGTTGTGATTGAACATACACTTGCATTTAAAGACAGTCTGCCTCCAAGCAATTTTTTTTTAATTTTTTTTAGTTGTAGATGGACACAGTATCTTTATTGATTTATGTTTATGTGGTGCCGAGGATCGAACCCAGTGCCTCACACATGCAAGGCAAGCGCTTTACCACTGAGCTACAGTCCCAGCCCATCCAAGTAATTATTAATTACACATGCCGCTCGTGACACTTGTGTTGCTGGGGTGCATACGAGGGCCTTACGTGTGCAGGTGAGCACTCAACCACGGAGCTACATCCCTAGCCGCCCCCACCTTAGGTATTTTATTTAAAAAAATTTTTTATTTGTTCTTTTTAGTAAACCTTAGGTATTTTAAAGCAAATCCCAGACATCACATTATTTCACTGAAGCAGGGCACATGTTATTCATTCAATTTGGGAAGAAAATAGGCACTGAAAAGTTAAGAATTTCACTCAAAATGATACAGAGTCTGTAGGAAAACTAGATATCAAAGTGAATTTCTTTCCGTCTAATGCGGTGCTCCTACAAGCCAAAGAAAACCACTCCTGGGCTGGAGATGCGCTCGGTGGTAGAGCACGTGGCTGGTACACCTGAGGCCCTGGGTTCTGTCCCCAGCAATGCAAAAACAAAGAAAAAGAAAGAAAACATCTCTAAAAAATATTTCACTTAGTTACCCATTTTGTTGATGTTGTTTGTTTTTGGTGGTATTGGGGATTGAACCCAGGAATGTTTTACCACTGAGCCCCATCCTCACCCCTTTTTATTTTTTTTTATTTTGAGACTGTTTTACTAAGTTGCTGAGGGTCTTGCTAAGTTTCTCAGGCTGGCCTCAATCTTGCCATCCTCCTGCCTCGGGCTCCTGAGTGGCCTGATTCACAAGCATGCGCCACTATGCCCAGCTACTTAGTTACCTTTTTAGCACTTAGTTATGTAATTACAAGTATAAACATGTCACCTACTACAAAAATTCAATTGTGGCAATGACATTTAAACAGATGAATTACACAGATCTATTTGTTTTAGTCATAGATGTTCAAGTAAATTGGGAGGTTGATGCTGGGTACAGGGACCTCTGACTGGTGATAGCAGTGAGGAGACTAAGCCCAGGAGCAGGACACGTGGACCCAGCTTTGGTTGGGGGCTTAGATCCAGGAGAGGGAGATAGCACCGAGAGAGATCAGGCTGCTCAAGCAAGCCTTAGATTTCATCGAGTGGTCAATGGGCTAGGACATGGTCATTTTCCACTGGTCATGAGTGGTATTTTTTCCCCCCAAGAAATCTTGTGAAAGATACAGACCAGCCATCAGGCTTGGCCTTGGAGACGTCATGGCGCCATCCTGGTTTTTACCCTGTGAAAGGTAAAAAGAGCCCTCCCCATACCGTTTGGGCCCCTCCCCTCTCTAAAGCCGAGGCAGTTTCCCAGCCGGAGAGAACAAAGCCTGGCCACTCAGGTTACTACATCAAAGATCACCGCTGAACCACTAACGCTTACCTATCAGGCCAGTTTTGAAGTGACAATCCATACCCCACCACGCGTTCATAGCGGGCCCTATAAATTCCATGCCCCGCGTCCCCTCTGCCCTTTTCTCTTCTTCCTTCTTTTCCTTCACCTGCACAGACCCTCACCATGAATAAAGATCCCTTGGCTATATGGAGCATGTTGCTTCTGGTTCGGAGTGGACCCCACATTTTTAATCTTTCACCCTGCATCTGGTCTTTTATGGTCAGACTGATAAGAAGACCGGGAGGTCAGGGAAAGATGTGCGCCCTGAGAGGCTGAAAGAGGGAGGGCTGCATAGCCGCCATGTGTAAGAGTGAGAGGGCAGGGAGAGACGGCTGGGCTTTCAGCAGTAACAGGATGTGGCCCAAGGCCACACTTGTCTGCTCCTTGTTCCCGGGTGGCCCCTGACTGTCTCAAGTTTACTTCTGGAAACTTGAAATCAGAGTCCCTATGTCACAGGAGAAGAAGTGCCCCTGGGGAAGGGTCCAAGGGGTTCCTGGAGAGAAGGGGGAACTCCGCTCAGGACCAGCAGTGTCCTTGGCTTACATGATAGAAAGGATTTCAGCGCATGCCAGTCAGAGGCATGGACAGAGGCTTATTTAGGAAAGCAGATGTGGACAGCAGGCCCTGCCCTGCTCTGGGATACTCCGCGGGGTACAGAACGGCAGCCTTAAGGCTGGGCCTCCCCGAGCTTCTCCATTCTGTAGAGCAGTGGTTTTCCATGAGCTGCTCTATCTTGAGTGCAGGTGCCACACTGGGGTAACGCCACACCTTGTTTGTACAAGTAAACAACCACCAGCTGCCAGCACCACAAGGCACAAACTGATAAATAACAGACGTGCCAACTTACCAAACTAAATCAAAAGCACCTGGACACGCGAATGTCCCAAATCACAGCAGCAACACCAGACATGGGAGCTTATCAACCTCATCAGATGCAACCCCCACCCCAAGACTCACAAAAGAAGGAGCCTCCCCAGCCCCCCCCCCATCCCCTGACAGCACACAGCTGAGCCTTGACCCTGCTACCCGCCCACTTGTCAGAGGACTTTTCTGGGAAATCATTATAGTGACAAACCAGCATTTTCCCGCCCCGTTAGGCTTTAGCAGAGTGAGTTTCTTCTGTCCATGAAGGGCCCACGCCGAGCTGACACCTTGAGCCGACGTTCTAAGCTGACCTTCTAAAACTGGGGTCTATCCAGACCCTCTGCTCGGACAACATTGTGGAACTGGCTGGAAAACCACCTAGATTATAGGTTCCTCAAGATAATGTATCTCTTTGCTTAATCTATTTATTGGGGGTGAATTAATAGTGCACAGGTGGATTTCAGATCTCCTAGGAATTTGGGAGTAACAGGCCTAAGAGACTGGCTTAGGGAGAGGCAGGCCTGGAAAGGTATGTGGAACTTCTGAATTAAATCTTATTACTAGCCAGGTATGGTGGCGCATGCCTGTAATCCCGTGGCCTGGGAGGCTGAGGCAGGAGGATCGTAAGTTCAAAGCCAGCCTCAGTAATTCTGTGAGGCCCTAAGCAACTCAGCGTGACCCTGTCTCAACACAAAATATAAAAAGGGCTGAGGATGTCCCTCAGTGGTTGAGTGCCCCTAGGTTCAATTCCTGGTACCAAAAAAAAGTTTTAAAAAATCTTATTACTGTGTTCTTGCTTTAAGTCTCTCTTCTACCTATTTTTTATTTCTTTTATCCTACCTTACCTTTAAAGAATGAACAGGAAGCTGAGCCCCCCAAGTTATATCTACTTATAAGAATGTTCTTTAAAAGCCACACACAAGGAGTCATAAGGCATAAGTGGCCAGCTGGGACCCTAAAAGTGCTCTTTGTTGTTCTTTTGGCTGTTGCGGATGGCAACATGGCCTCTGGGGCTGTGATGTTCCTGGGGGAGACTTTTAGTGAACACATCCCCTCTGCCCCAAAACATCATAGCTTCCTGGGGTGTCTCCTGGTTCTTTGAGGGTTGGGGATATGGCCAGGCAAACAGGTCAGCACGCTCAGGGCCCCTCAGAGGTATGGCTGTCCACACGGCCCGCAGAGGACAGAGGCTGGATTGGAGGTTGTCTTTGGCCCCGGCACTGGTCCTGGGGAGCTGCTGTGTAAGAAAGTATCTGTCCGTTTTGTTCCGGCAAGGGAGCCGCTAATCCCCAGACTCTCTGGGTGTCTGTCACAGGTGCACCCATGTCCTCAGGAGGGGGGCAGTCACGCTGCAAAGAGCGGCTCTGAGCCCCATGTTACCGCATGAGCTCCCAGGAGGAGGGGCTGCAGGGGGAATTCAGTCAGGTGGCCAGCAGTTCTGTCACCAGAAGGGCTCCTAGGCGGTCCCAGACAGGGGGATCTCAACCCGAGGTGATGGGTCCCTGATACAAGTGATGGAAAAGAATTTGAGCTTGCGTCAGATGTTGAAGCCTGGGATTTATTTGGAGAGCAAGGAGCACACTTGCAGGGAGAACCTGGCCACCACCAGAGGGCCATGATTGGGTTCCTGGCTCTTCCAAAGGCAGCTGGGCGACGGCTGGGCATGGGGTGGTATGTGGGCCGATGTCAGGTGGTGATCACGGGATGGTCTATGGTGGTCTGGTAGTTCTCAGGATCCTCAGGGGATCGTCAGATAACCTGGGAAAGCACCAGCTTTGTAGGCTTCATCTCTCCCTTTGCTCAATCCAAAAATACGTGTATTAATACATGAATTAAACCAATGACTCAGGAGGCTGAGGCAGGAGGATCATGAGTTCAAAGCCATCCTCAGCAACTTAGCGGGTGCTAAGCAACTCAGCAAGACCCTGTCTCTAAATAAAATATGGAAAAGAGTTGGGGATGTGACTCAGGGGTTAATTGCCACTGGGTTTAATCCCTGATACAAAAAAAAAAAAGAGTATTAATGGGTTAATTAACAGTGCACAGGGAAAATTTCATAAGTGGGTGAATTTCTGATAACCTTAAAATTGTTAGTGAAGATTTTTAGATTTCTCAGAAGTCCGAGACTGAGCTGAGCGCGGTGGCACAAGCCTGTAATCCCAGCACTGTGGGAGGCTGAGACAGGAGAATCGCGAGTTCAAAGCCAGCCTCAGCAACGGTGAGGTGCTAAGCAACTCAGTGAGACCCTGTCTCTACATAAAACCCAAAATAGGGCTGGGAGGTGGCTCAGTGGTTGAGTGCCCCTGAGTTCAATCCCTAGTACCCAAAAAAAAGAAGAAGAAGTCTGAGACTGGCCTGGGAGTGGAGGGATGGGGAGCTTCAGCGTGAGGTTTGGTGGAGTCGTGTTTTCCCATCCTTCCTTTCTACCTGTCTCTTTATGTCTCTTCTGTTCTACTTTAAATCACCCATCCTGCCTAGGAGTGGATCTCAACCACAGCTTGCGGATGAGCTTCCTGATTGGCAGCCCTCCTGGGTTACCTGGTCCATCTCAGTCTGTCACCACCCTAGGTGCCACCCCAGCGTCCTGGGGCCTGGGCTCCTCTCCTCTCAACCACTCAGGCCACACAGGGTCCCAAGGCACCCTTCTCAGGGACACTGCGGGTTCTTTCTGAGCTGCTACTGACTCACGGGTATAAACAGTTGTGCCAGCTGTCATTAGTGAGCAACACAACATTGTTGAACTTTAACTACACAAGTCCTCACGCCCAGAGCACCCCCAGAAGCCAGGAGGCTGGAACCTTCCCTGCCCCCGTCCCACTGGGGCACGGAGGAGACCTTCTGCAAAATCTTCTATTCACTGAGGGATCAGGGGTCGCCAAAAGAGCAGCACAGTGGCCTCCAGGCCTCTCTGGAGTGTCACTGACCAGAGAGAACTGAACGAGTCTGTCCACATCTGGACCAGCTTTGTCACACAACGTCATCCCCTCTCTGTCCTACAATGACTCCTTTAGAGTCTGTTGCCTGTTCCAACAGACTTTGTCCCAGGCCCCGATGTGCTCTCCAAACCCACCAAGTCCCCAACTGTCTGCTTTTCCTCACACACCCTGTTAAGAGAGGCGTATTCAGCCAGGCGCGGTGGCGCACGCCTGTAACCACAGCACTTTGGGAGGCTGAGACAGGAGGATGGCGAGTTCAAAGCCAGCCTCAGCAACAGTGAGGCTCTAAGCAACTCAGTGAGACCCTGTGTCTACATAAAACACAAAATATGGCTGGGGATGTGGCTCAGTGGTTGAGTGCCCCTGAGTTCAATCCCTGGTACCAAAAAAAAAAAAAAAAAGGAAGGCTTGTCCATTTCCAGGTCACGTTGTGCTCCTGGGTAATGGCACTCCTGACTCAGCCCCCTCACTGTGACCTTCCCCTTCTACACAATAACAAATTTGCCTTTTCTTCTGTTCAATAAATTGTTCATTCATTCCAGCTAAACTTCAGAGGGTGGAGGAGAAATTTCCTTCCACCCCTACAGAAGTAAATAAAAACAGAACTCAATAAATGAACATATATTCCATGTCCCCAGAGGCAACCACTGTCCTCTGGAAGGTGTTCTGTCCATGCTCTCAAGGAGTGCCAACCATTTGAGACTGGCTTTTCTTCCCACAGGGAGGCCTATAGGCTGGTGCTCCTCATGGCTATGCCTGACCTTCTCCTCTGCCCTGTGCCCTGAGGGGCCACCTGCACAGGCTGAAACACAGGCTCCCACAGCCCCAGGTTCCTCCATGTCCCTGCTGCCCCCACCCCAAGGACATGGCCACATCCTTTAGCCATAGTCTAGAGACAGTGCCTGCACGAGTGTCCTCAGATTGCCTGGTCCACACATGCGTTCTGTACCCCACTGGCCCCTGAGTAGGGCGGGGTGGGGAGAGGCAGCTGAAGGCAGCCAGGGCCAGGGAAGAGGAGGCCCAGTCCCCTTAGGAGCCGCTTGTCACCTCGGCACTAGGGTTTGTCATGGAGCTGTCCCAGGTGGTTCCAGACACACCAACCCCAGATGAAAGGGGACAGGAACCTGCAGAGTTCACCAAGGAGAGAAGGCAGAGGCCAAGCTCCCTTGGCTGGGCAGGCTGGGCTGTCCATGCCACAGGCCCTCGGTGTGACATCTGCCAAGAGTCTCTTTGCCTATCATGGAAAACAGTGGCCTCATGAGCAGAGGTAACAGCACAGGCTGGAGAAGGCGAGGCGGCTCCCCATCTCCCCATCTCCCTGTCTCGCCTGAGCCACACCTCGGCCCCTCAGGTCATCCCCTTATCCCATGACAGGCAACACCGACCAAGACATACCAGGAGTGGGCCCGGGCGCAGCTCAGTGTGGAGCGCTTGTTCAGCATGAGCAAGGGCCTGGGGTCTGTCCCTAGCACAGCAAAGAGCCAAAGGGTTCCTGGGGCACCACGGGCAGTACCTGCGTCACTCTGCTGCCCTGAAGAGTGTCTCCAGGTGTGGCTAGCCGCACTTGTTCCTGAATCTCCATCATTGTCAGAAGTGGAGGTTGCTGGAATGTGCCTTTGCACCAGAACGCCCCACCTCCGAGGCCCCTTCCTTTGTGCACGGTCTTGCCCACCCTCCTCGCTCCTGGGCACTTGTGACACTCCAGACCCCACCTGCACCTTCACACTGCTTGTTTCCAGGTGGTTGGTGAGATTGGAACTGTTTGTCCCCTGCTAGGTGCAAGGGCATGCCCCTGGAGTCCCAGCTACTCTGGAAGCGGAGCAGGATGGACACACAGCTATACCCTGTGTGGTTGTGCTAGGATCAGCTGAGGATGCCATCCTTCACGGAACAGGGAATGTCTGTTTCTGGGTCTGGCTGGTTTCAGGGGATCAACAATTCTTTTTATTGGTTTGTTTGTTTTTGAGACAGGGTCTCTATGTTGCCCAGGATGGCCTCAAACTTATGGGCTCAGTGGCCAATAGCAGGCTAAGGCCAAGCCACCCGGCAGAGACCTCTGATCAAGATTCTGGGGGGGCTGGGACTGTAGCTCAGCGGTAGAGCGCTTGCCTCGCATGCGTGAGGCCCTGGGTTCGATCCTCAGCACCACATACAAACCAATAAAATAAAGACATTGTATTCATCTGCAAATAAAAAAAAAAATCTTAAAAAAAAAAAAAGATTCTGGGGCTTCTCCCTATTGGAGTAGCATGAATACAATCAATCCCATGTTCGGCATTTTGAGTGCTGGGGTTTGAACCCCAGGGCCTTGCACATGCTAAGCAAGCACTTCACCACTGAGGTGCACTCCAGGCCTTGGCTTTGTCTTTGAAAGCTCCCCACAGCCTGACCCAGGCCTTCTAAATCAGGGATCAGCACTGTAGCGAGTGCCAGTAGGCAGCTGCTACGCTTGCTCCAGTTTGAGCAACACCGCCCGCAGGCCAGGGTGACCCGGAACGTCACAAGGGCTCACAGTTGAACCTCAGACACTCCACATTAGCAGAGGCAGGGCCTGGTGGACCCCGAGCTGGGGAATTATTTCTTCAACTTTTCTCAGAAGCCACAAGTTTGCCCCGGGGAGGGGGGCGGTCGTTGTAAATAGAAGAGACTTAAGTCAGTAAGTGGCAGGAATGTTGAGGCTGGGCGTGTCTTTTGGAAAGGGCTCTGAGGCTGCCTTCTCAGCTGCTGGCAGATAGCTCCTTTCTCCACTAGCCTTGCCCTGTGGCCCTGTGGCCTCTTACTGCCTGGTCACCATCACCCCGGACAATGAGTGACTCCCTCAGGGGAGTATCACAAGGACCAGGGCAACTGCCAGGAATCCCTGGCACAGGCTCCTCTCTGAGTCACAGCCCAGCACATCAGCCAGGGAGAAACAGCTGCGAGGCCACACATCTGTGAGTCACTTAAAAATTTTATGATGAATAAAAACTATCCATTACACAGACTCATACGTTATATATGAACCGGGTGCTCCACAGTTACACTGCCAACAGCCCCTTTTCATTTTATGCATTTTTCCTAATGACACACTAACTTCAACAATAAATTAGAAAATTTGAAACTCTGCATATCTAGCAACACTACCTAAAATTTCTTACTCTATTGTCAAATCTTTAACAATAACAATAACAATCATAGCATTTGCTGCGAAGGGAAAGAGAAGTAGGAACCCCCAAATGTTAAGATCATGGAAAGAAAATTACACATTTTAAATTAAATAACCAAAAGCTTTTTTTTTTTTTTTAATTCAGCAAACACCACCAGATACTGGAAAATAAGCCTCAACCACATTAGAAGCACCATGTAAGCTGCCTCCTGCCTGCAGATGTCCTTGGTGTGTAACCATGTGTCTGGTGGGACAGCAGGAGTCTTAAAGGACCCAGTGACACAATGAAAAGTGAAGAAGGTGGAGACCAAAAGCCAGGGGCAGGGGCCACCCAGGTGCATCTGGCCCAGCAAGGCTGGGTGAACCCCCAGCTCAGCCTCCTTCCTCCTCTGCCCTCCTGCCCTGCTGGGCACCTGGGTGGGAACACTCAGATCTCTGGGGCTTACACCTCTTCCCATCTTTATTTTTTATTTATTTTTTGGTACTGGAGATTGAACTCGGGGCACTCGACCACTGAGCCACATCCCCAGCCCTATTTTGTGTTTTATGTAGAGACAGGGTCTCACTGAGTTGCTTAGCGCCTCGCCTTTCCTGAGGCTGGCTTTGAACTCGCGATTCTCCTGTCTCAGCCTCCCTAAGTGCTGGGATTACAGGTGTGCGCCACCGCGCCCCGCTCCCGTCTTTATTTTTTCACGTGAATTCCGTAGTGTTGAACCCCTGACGCAAAGAAAGGACCACCGGCTCCAATTTTAAATCAAATTAAGCAAGCTTATATTGTGCACAAAAATTAGCTGTACAGCGGCTGTCTCCTTCCAACAGTGAGGGCAAAAGCCTTGTCCAGGAGCAGGGAGGTTTTTATAAACAGGGAGGTTTTTGTAACACAGAGAATTAGAAAAGTAGGTATCGTAGGAATTTACAACTGACAGGTTCTGGCAAATGCAATACAGAAGCAGAGAGCAAATCAATGATTTACATGGCTTAACATCTTTACACAAGGGAGTAAACTCAGGTTCCAGCATGGGGGCGCTGCTGAGATTTTAAGGAGGGCAGTTACCTAATCAAAGCCAAACATGGTCCAAGCAAATAAAACAAAAAATAAACCTTTATGACCTCTCGTCGAAATAGTTTTCAATCTTAAGATAGAATTAGGCTGGGTTCATCACATAGCTTAAAATTCCTCTTGAAAATAGCTTTAGTCATGTATTGGGTGAACCCGGGGCCTCAAATCTGCTACATATGTGCTCGACAACTGAGCTGGACCCTATCCCTGAAAACAGCTTTTGTGACTAGAAGCTTTGCCCCTGGTATGAGAACACCCTTTCTAGAATTTCTTTTGATCGCAACAGCAGCAACCTTCTGAGGAGACCAAGCGTCTGTCTGGCCTACCCTAGCGGGCTCAGAACTGAGGATGAGGTATGTTAAGCTCTTCATTTGCAAAAAATAACTCGGCAGGGTGCAGCTTGGTGGCAGAGCACTTGCTCAGCATTCTCTAAGGCCCTGGATTTGATCCCCAACCCTGCCAAAAATAACAACTTTGGTAAGGGCTCTGGTGGACAGAAAACATCGAGGTGTGGTGGTTAATGTGGGCTCCCATTTGTTTGAATTTCCTGACCTGGGTCAGTGCCTGGGGCCAAAAAAAAAAAAAAGGAGCAGCAAATACCAACTTCGAGAAGTGCAACTTTTTCCCTTCAAGTGTTGGTGCCCTGGCACCTTGAGACAGAGTACTGACCCAGGAAGCTGCTCTGGGGCCCTTGGAGCCTCCTGGATGTCACTGTCCGGGGAGTCCTGGTAACAGGCTTAACTGACCAGGGAAGTGCAAGGCACCGCCCTCGCCTTCCTCCCACAGCCCACAGTCCCTTGCTTGCTCTAACTCACGGTTCAGGATGGCGCTGCCTGCTTTAGCCTCCAGACCAGCAGCAAAGGACCCCCGCTGTGCCCCTCCCTGGATAGGGTTTATTGAATCATAATAAATTCACCAGCTATGTGAATTTCATTGGGATTGAACCCAGGGCACTTTACTGAGCCATCCCCAACCCTTTTAATTTTTTTTTTTTTTAATTTTTTTAGTTGTAAATGGACGCAATATCTTTATTTCATTTATTTATTTTTATGTGGTGCTGAGGATCGAACCCAGTGACTCACACATGAGAGGCAAGCGCTCTACCGCTGAGCCACAGCCCCAGCCCCCTTTTAATTTTTGAGACAGGATCTCACTAAGTTGCCAAGGCTGGCCTTGAACTTGCAATTTTCCCCCCTCAGCCTCCCAAGTTGCTGGAATCACAGGCGGTGCTGCTGCACAGACTCCATTCCAATCTTAATTGTTATCTACAACACATCACACATCACGCTTCACACGATGATATAGGGTTATAGGAGAGCTAAGAAAGGGTTAATGCGGCCACAGGGTTGAAAGGCCACACTGAGAACCAAGGCAGAGAGCCCATACAAATGCAGAGTCCCCACAGGAGGCTAGATAAGCATCTAAGGAACCCTAGGACAGAGCTGTCAGGGTGAGGGTCAGAGTGACAGGAAATTTTGAAACATCAACTTAAAGTGGGCCCTGCCTCTTGGGCAGGAGAAACCCACTGAGCTGAAAGCCCCAGAGAGAGAATGAGTTAGAAGTTCATTGCTGTAACAATCTTCCTGAGCAAGACTTGAACACATGACTAGGTGACTGGTCAGTGTGCCTGCAGCACCAGTTTGAGGTCCCCCTCCTTTTATGGGTCTTAGGTAAGGGATTACATCTGGTGTGATTGATAAGTTTGTGTGTCTCATGTTTCTGATGTGGTTTGATCTTCCCATGTGCCCATGTTCTCCTGAGTTAGATAAGTTCTCAAGTAGTAATTTTTTTATTGGCATGTGTAAAATTCACACGACCAGGAGATGAATTAAGCCACTCGGCAAGGCTTTATTGGAAGGCGAGCCCTCAGACCATTTCCCCGTCCATCAGAGCGGGTCAGGAGAAATGGCGCCGGAGATTCCGTGCTTAGACAATTTCAAGAAAACCCGGTCAGGAAGGGGAGGGGTTGGGTACAGGAAGAGAAGGCCATAGTCCTTCCTGATGGGCCAGGAAAACTCGCTGATTGACAGGAGGCATGTCCACTAGTGACGTCACATCTGGCTTGCAG